>PNEQ01029041.1:0-16934 GCA_003012365.1 Medauroidea extradentata | reverse complement strand
ACTACTTCGCACACATCCGATGTAACCGTTGAAGTTGTGCAAGACGATTGGTTTTGTTCAGTATGCGAGGAAAGTGTCATAGAAAATATGGTGCAATGTTTACAGTGTCGCACCTGGGTACATGAAACCTGCGCAGGGGTTAAATCAGGCCTGAAACGTTTTCTGTGTGTTGAATGTAAATAATCTATGTACTTGTATATTCATACAATAGTAACATAACCGTTTCCAAGTACGATATTTAGTATGATAATGTGTTTGTTTGTAGCGGTACGAATTACGATACTTGAGGTACGATTTTGGATACTGGTTTCCTATATCGTACCGATTGCAGTCTTTCACTAAATATTTGTTTTTGACTCGCTATTTCAGCAAATAAGACATTTCAATGCACATGTCACTGGATATATATGTACTGTTTTGCACTAATACAACATTGGAGCTGTTAATTACAAATTTACCAAAATAAATAGAGAAATGTAAAAACTGGTACGACTTAGGCAACTCTCCCCTAAGTGGGGAAAGGCGATCAGGTTTGATGCTTTTTCAGTTTATGCAATTTCAGACCACCAGATGTGTTTATGTTTGGAGAACTTCCGCAGACTTCTTACGTGGTGGCTTCATCAATTAAAGTGTGGAGAAGGTCGTGATGGGTTGGCATGCAATGTATTTCTGTGGATTGTAATTACTTGCAATCGTTTCTAAGATCGCAGCAGTAGTATTGGTATAATCGCATTCTGAGCGATCACGTTCGCCTTTGCGCAAGCTCGACCTAGGCGAACAGCCCGAATTGTAAAGTGACAACGCCCAAATGCACTTTTACTATCTCTTCGCGGTGTGTTCAAGCGTAGTTAAACGGGCACTACAATGAGGTATGTAGTCATGTTCGCAGTTTCCTGATCTTAATGTGAATTAACGTGTGAAATGTATTACGAAGGCAACAGTACATGCTGTGTGTCTGCCTTTAGTCACGCTTTCTATACTAGATGTGTCCTGGGCAAATGATGGAAGAGCATTCCTATCCTATAATAATTGCGTCAAGACAAGTTCATATTTTACTTTAATACATAAGGCGGAATAACTTGCTAGCAATGTAGTAATATTAGTTGTTAAAATTCGGATATTAAAATATATATGCTTTAACAAGACATATTAAAACTCATAACTCAGATTATAATTGGCTTGTCTAACAACAGAATAATGGGTATGCATTAATTATTGGGTTGCCCTTAATTACTTTTTCAATGTAGAACAGATATGACATGCGTTTGTTTTCTAGGACCTTAAACCAGCCCATGTAAGCGCTAGAATGTATTCTATTGAAACATATCCTGTTCATGTACGAAAAGAAACTAGTAGCTCAAGTTCTCGAACCTTTTACCGCAAATAGCTGTTGTTTAAATTGCTTTAATGGCACAGGTTTTAGATAGATGATTAACAGATTAACACGTATAATTTGCTAAAATATAATAAAATGGCTGTATGTTGTGAAAAGAGATCAGTTTTGTTCCGGGGACGAAGGGACGCATACTTTTGTGCTGACTTCTGAAGTCGGCGCTTTCATTGAGAAATATTGCAATAATTGTTGATAACCAGACAAAATAAACGCTTTGTTTTGGTCGGCTCCCCTGTTTATGACTCCTTATTCGTGCTGTTCAGCTACATGACATTGGTGCAAATAACCTTGAAACTGAAACGCTAAGTGTTTATAGTTGATTCGCGATAAAGAGAGCGGTATTGAACACTATCTTGTTAAGAGTAATCACTAAAAAACATTATTTATTTTGAACTCAAACATTAACTTTCGAATGCAGTACAATCTCTACACTTTGACTGCAAGTTGTATTGCTTTGTATATATTAAAAAGTGGCGGGAAATTACATTATCTGAAAGGGAAAATGTACCTCATAGTTGTTGAAAAGTGCTCACTTTATCCTGAATGACCTATAACTGATTAACCTGTTCGCTAACGCGCCACATTGTTTTTGCGTATATTGTTTGGATACTTTTTTTTTCTGCTTAAAGATATACAACGGTCCGTAATCAAATATGCTCATCTCGGGGCAATGTTATAGTCACAAAGTAATACAACAGTGAGTCTCCCATATTTTATACATTTCTCTCTCGAGTAATCAAGAGTATCTGAACTTAGTGTTTAAAGTGTACAGATACGTGACAGAACTTAATGATAAGCATTCGCATCGTAGTAAATAAATCAAGGAAAATATTAGCCTTTAAGTTTATACTTTTTTTGTATTTTGCACAAATGTTACAATTGTAGTGCAATTTTCTGTATCACCGGTGCTTAAAAGTTTCCTCTTGTTTAATACCTCGTCGAAATAAATTTCCCGAAATTCAGATATAGAATAAACTGTAATACAATCTCGAGGTTGTAAAATGTAAATAACTTTCCTAGAATTCTCCAATTACCGTCGGTCCACAGCCACTGTCATGTTAAAGGCACGTACAAAGGTAAAATGATCTTTGCAGAACAACACCTAGCATAAAAACTAGAAGCGAATGGTGATGCAACTTACATATGCAAGTTATTTTTGCTATAAAAAATATTTTCGTAAAAATAATTCCGGCAGTTTTGCGTAGTTTAATAGCGAACCATCAAGGAGTTATTAAACGATTCTTTTTGAGATAAAATTAATTAGTGCCTCTTGTCAGTTTCATTCTCTTTCTCTTATCTCATACTACATGATTCTGGAAGTAACAACTCATGAAGCTAGTACCCGCCATGGTAATTCAAATGCAGATAAAATGTTAAACTGCTGTGTCGGGTTACCAACCTTATCATCTTAACTTATGTACAATGTGCCCTTTCTTCCAAGCTAGTAAATTATCACCGTGGGCCAGAACTTGTGACTATGAGGCCATAAAACTTCTGGTTTACAATTATTAGCGATTAATTATTAAAATAAAACATATTGCAGTAAATTTTGGGGATCTCGCCTTGGGGTTAGCAAAATAATTAATTTTTTACTACGCTAATGTTACAAGGAAAATTTGGTGATTAATTATGGTGTAGTATTATTTATCACGAGAAAAGCATAAATGTTGAGACCAAATACAACAAAATAGTTTCTATTTAACTCAGTTTGTAGTATAACGTGAAAAATTCCTCTGACTTTCCCCTGTTTTAGACGATGTCGAAGTTGGCGAGTTTTCTCGGGGATATTCCTTTCCCTTGCCCCAGCTTTCTTCTGATGCTACCTAATAACGTAATGTCACTCCTCACAATCGGTAAAATCCTCGCTTTTAAAGGCGCCGCCTACCTGCGCGTTAGAGGCTGAGAAACGAAGGAGACAAGGGCGACCTTGAAGCGCGCATCAAATGCCGCATCGCCTCAACGATCCAAACGCTGAACTAACGCGTGCCCATATATTTTATTGATGGAAAGCCTGCACCTAAGTTCAGTACAGGTCTTAGTTTCACATACATCCGGTTAGTACATGTTGTAGTACGGCAGTCTGAAGATTCCGTTTTTATGCTATGTTGGAGGGCTTAGAAACAGTGTTTTTAATCAGCATGGTGTCCTAACAAGGAGGTTTCGACCTAGTCTGAAGTTTGTTTTATTTTCGTACGTTGGCACAATGGGCACACGTGGAATATTTTCGTAGAAAAAAAAACCTGTTTACGAACACACTGCAACGCATTTGAAGCGTGGGGTAGGCGGGGCCCTTAAGTGCTAACCAAAATCACTCACTTCTTTCTGAAAGTTGCAAGGAACAAAAATTGTTGATAATAAGTTACGTGTTCTTGTTCATAAGAATGAACGAAAAAGATATGTGATCTGTGAATGATTTTTGAACTGAGGGTGTATACCAAACTTACGTGGTTTTGTGAATATACGCGTCTTTGCTAGGAAATGTTGCTGAGTCGCAGACAACCCATAGTTATATAAAAGGAATAACCACGAGAAAATAAGCAAAAAACTAAGAAACAAACCAAGGAAGCCAGAAACGTAAATAGTCAACAAACATACAAATAATTAGGAAATAGGAATATATACCTAGTCAAATTTCGGGATTATTTGAATGTTTGCTGACTATAACAATTCCTCATTTGCTTGATCGGGATTATTTGTATGTTTGTTGACTGTAACAATTTCTCATTTGCTTGATCGTAATTATTTGTATGTTTGTTGACTAGAACAATTTCTCATTTGCTTGATAGTAATTATTTGTATGTTTGTTGACTAGAACAATTTCTCATTTGCTTTATAGTAATTATTTGTATGTTTGTTGACTATGACAATTTCTCATTTGTTTGATCGTAATTATTTGTAGGTTTGTTGACTGTAACAATTTCTCATTTGTTTGATCGTAATTATTTGTATGTTTGTTGACTAGAACAATTTCTCATTTGCTTGATCGTAATTATTTGTATGTTTGTTGACTATGACAATTTTTCATTTGCTTGATCGTAATTATTTGTATGTTTGTTGACTATGACAATTTCTCATTTGCTTGATCGTAATTATTTGTATGTTTGTTGACTATAACAATTTCTCATTTGTTTGATCGTAATTATTTGTATGTTTGTTGACTAGAACAGTTTCTTATTTGCTTGATCGTAATTATTTGTATGTTTGTTGACTATGACAATTTCTCATTTGCTTGATCGGGGTTATTTGTATGTTTCTTGACTGTAACAATTTCTCATTTGTTTGATCGTAATTATTTGTATGTTTGTTGATTACAACAATTTCTCATTTGCTTGATCGTAATTATTTGTATGTTTGTTGACGATAGAAATTTTTAATTTGCTTGATTCGGATTATTTGTATGTTAGTTATGTTGACTACGGCCATTTCTGATTTGTTTGTTTATTTCTTCTTTTATTTTCATATTTTTCTCATTTCCTCGTGCTTTGTCATTTTATTCAACTGTGGGTTATCTGCGAGTTAGCAGCATTTGTTGGCAATGTAACGTATTATAAAAATAACCTTAGTTCTAAAAAAAGATGTGATGAGTTAGGTTCTTAATAAAAACAACTCCAGGGACAGGTTTGACAGTAAACCAATGTGTGGAACGAGGGTTAAAATGTTCGTGGATGCTGCAGAAGCGCTGTGCTGTCGACCTCGGTGGAGACAGGGCACGGCATAGGGCGGAGGGCAGGGTAGCCCACGTGTCACCTGCACACGTGTGGGGGTGGGGGTCATCGCGACCGCTATAAATACCCTCGCCACGCTGCCATGGCATCTGGTAAGGGCTGTAGGTGTCGTCGCGGACGTTTTATCGCTCTCCGGGTCGGCAGCGCAAACAAACAGCGTGTTTAGCCTCTCCACACGTCGGCCGCGATGTACTGTACTGTTGCTCCGGGTAGTTCAACAGCTGCCGTCAACAGCTACTCTCGTACCCGAGAGAACTAACCCTACAGTAGTTCCAACACCATAGCTGCCACTAGACACCTTTCCAATAATATGGTTCTGTTGCTGTTGGGTGCGTGATGTTTGAGGAATCCTACGTTTTGTTTTGTTTCGTGCTTACGCAACGTTTATACAACGCAATTTTTATTTTGTATGGGGTTTCTCGTACTAACTCTCGTGCTAATATATGAAAACAACGCTGTTGAAAATCCTATCCTCATGTATTTCGCAGCAAGTTATTTCCTTGTAGGAGACTGGTTGATGGCTTCTGTTAGTATTTAACAGCCGTTACTTGAACAAAAATGTTGATCTTCAGTTTTCAATAAAATGCTAAAAGTACAAAAATAATTATATGTTACAACATTTTCGAAACATATGTGCTTATTTCTGCTACTCGATATCCACCACGAATTAGAGAACGTGTTAACGTCTGCTATATGATCTCCAAGTTCCTCTTCGCACAGCACAGTTAAAATAGTATTTACTCCCATCTATATGACCAGCACAGAACGACCAATACAATCCCTCGTACCCTGCGAGTTGCCGCGCCTGGCACAGGGAAATAGGACGTGTTATATTTCTCATCTCGTTCCAGATCCACCTTGCACAATATATTCGACATTTAGGTTGAGAGGACAGTCTTGCGAGAATTTCTCATCTATCTTGCGTCGTGCAACATCTGCTCTTTTAATTAAGAGTACCGCCTACCCCAGCGCTCTGGCGAGAACAGGGATAGATAATTACATGTTAAATTATATTCTATGTGGCTCAGATACTGAGAAGGAAATAATTTTCTGTCCGACAGCGATGTCGGGGAAGGTGACTGAGCCCAACCGAATATGGCATGAAAATCCCTAGCCTTGTTCTAAGCAGGGCACGTAAATAGGAAATAATTACTGTGAAAC
This sequence comes from Medauroidea extradentata, assembly GCA_003012365.1. Lineage (NCBI taxonomy): Eukaryota > Metazoa > Arthropoda > Insecta > Phasmatodea > Phasmatidae > Medauroidea > Medauroidea extradentata. The sequence continues at coordinate 10,655 of PNEQ01029041.1, read as the reverse complement.
TTTCCGTTTTGGTCTATTCTACCTTCACAAAATGTACAATAGAATGGTCGTAAAATACCGGAAACTTCTATTCTGACACGAAACCATTCTTTAACGCCATTCTTGTGGAGATATATAACAATAAAGTATCTAGCTACTCAGAGAGTGTATTTCTTACTAATAATAGTTTAGTGTGCATACATTTGTATACACTATATGCATTCATGTATACTTTTGCTCAGGTTGTATTTAGCAATATCCGTGATCTTCAAAACGAAATGCTCCTTAGCGATCCTTTTTATGTAACGCTTTGAGATGCCGGATTAACGAGGGACATTTAAAAAACAACATGCGCAACAGTGGCCTTCATAACACGTCAGAAATAGGGATTTTATTTTTTTTCTGGCACTAAACAATTTCAGAAAATGATTTTCCACAAAGCGCAATCGTTCGTAAGTGTTTCTGTAATTAATGCAGTTGATATAGTGTGCGCCTGAAAATGAAAACACGAACATATAAATGCACAACCATTTCAGATGACCGTTTTACTAACAATAGGTTGACATTCGTTTATTTTTCGGTTTCTTTGAATTCTGTGACATTACGCCTGTGTGTAAATAAAGTTTACGTTTAACTGAAGACCTGCAACGTTCGCATACTGTATGTAGGATGCGAGTTAAATGTTAATAGCACGTCAGTGATTATTTGTGGCTTCATTCTAACAACCACAGGAGCAAGTAAGAGGAAAATATGTAATATATGCATCGATTTGACCACTCTCTCGTCAGTTTCACAAGACTATCAACGCCATATAGGTAGGTACTGAGTTTTGAATGACCCGACGTTGATACCTGCCATTCAAATCAACATAATTTTTTACCTGTCAACCAGAATTTCAAAAGTTTAATACATAATTGCTTTCTATTTATTTCTGTGAACACGGTTTATAGGTTAAGCACTGTTCACCTCTTCAGCGGCCGAGATTGCTTTCTTTTAAATTTGTGCATTTCTAGATTAAGTGACGCTTAACAACTCTTTTATTTCCGAGTTAAGTAACACCAAGCATTTTATAGATCGCTTAGCGTTCGTGAACCAGTGCAATACGCTTAACGCTTACTTTTGTTTTTAGTGATACTTAGACTGCTCTGCATCTAAATTGTACCAAACACTGTCCAACTCTTTAAACAATACATTAATAACAATTTCCTACATAAAAACATTTTTCGGTTCCATAATTTTCGTACAAGCGCTTGTCAACGTAGCGATTTGACTATTTACGCTGCTTCCCGAAGAAAAATATTCAAACGATACGAATGAAATAATTTTTTAGAAGTAAATATATTAGGCTGCAGAGTGACACCTTTGCTATTTCACGTAAGATTGTTTGTACTAAAAGAAAAATTCTTGAACGTACGTGCATTTTTGCAAATCTTTGACCAAACTACCTTTTTTTAAATACGTTTCATTAGCAAATAACACCGGTGTCATTCTGTAGCTGAATATATTTATCTTTACGCTATAAATTATTTAATTCGTACAGTGTAATTTTAACGGTTTTTACTTTGGGTAAATAGCGAAAATAGTCAAATCGCTACATTGACATGAGCTTGTACGAAAACTTCTGAACCGAAAAATGTTTTATGTGTAGGAAAATACTACCAACGTAATATGAAAGAGTTGGCCAGTGTTTGGTACAATAGTAAAATGACGATTATGTTTTGGTGCACATCGCCCTTAAAAACCATTAGACTTGTATTTACAGTTAGTCGAATAAACAACTCTTGTCACTGCTACAAGTTCCACCTTCTCTTCTCCTTCTCCTCCTCGACCATCCAGATTTCTTCCTCCCCCCTCTCCAAGCGTTGCCATAGACCGCACCCTCCAGCCGTTTGTAAATGCATGAATAATGTTTGGAAGTTTGCTTGGTAGTAGATAATTCTGTTGTTGCGTGCAAGTATCTGTCCGCTATTTTTGGAATGTTTGATTTACCTCTGTGGTTGATGTCGGGATCGCCGAGTAGGAAATTCTCCTGGAAATACAACTTGGTGTACTAATTTGAAGCGGATGTCGGTGTTTTCCTTTGCGAATAAAATACTGCTTGGCTGGCTGTGACCCGCCTACCGCCGCAGTACTTACAAGTTGCTGTTACGTTAAGTAACCTGATAGATTTACTCAGTCACGTAACTAGGTGTGTCCGATCACCAATTTATACCTAAAGGTCTGCAATTAAGTCAGGGTTTTATGGCTTATGAGCAGAAATATAACATTTTTGAGGGTTCAACGTCTTTTAGGCTAGAATCCATGCCTCTGCCTATTATTAAGTTACTTCCTTTTCTTCACTGGTTGTCTAAAAAAAAATTTGAACTGGTCTATCTGTGACTGCGCTGTTCTTTTGTTATTTATATGTTGTTTGTTGTAGAGTCTTCCAGGGCGTGTCTAGTAATTCGTCACCCAATCGTAAAGCAACACACATGAGCAAGATTTGCTTGACATACTAGGCGCTTGAAAACTTACTCTGGTTACTATTTACACACTTCAAGTTGAAATTCTGCACTACTCATCCAACTCTGGTGACTTCTTATAACCGGCCAAGGATGTCGTGACAAGAGCTTCTTCTCGAGCGAGCACTTAGACGCGGGTGTCCATTATCCTTTCATGGAGTGAAGCCGGCTAGCACGCAAGCAATTCCTTCCCCTTGACGAGGCCTTGTTTCGCATTGTTTTATACATGCCGACGTTAGGGAGCCTAATGATAGCCTATTCATCCCCGCGTGATGGGACAGTCCAGCTGTGCAGCTCGCTTACAGTGCTGCCACCATCTGTTTCCGGAAACTCAGCTGGAAGCCGCTCGGAAACATTCCATCTTCTGCTAGAATGAGTTGTTTGTTATTTCTTCATGTGTAAATCTACATGGATGAAACATTATTTTGTCATTTTAGCAGTCGCCTGAATACAACCAGGGTTTTCATTTTGAAAGAATTTTTATTCCAGGTAAACAAAAGAAATTATAGTAATTATCTTGATTTTAGTGAAACTTTAGCCAGTACCATACATACTGAGACGGGACTTACCCTAGCTCTGAAAATTAAAATAAACAAATCAACCTATTCATTCAATCTTGTCAATTTCTGTATAATCAAGGAGTAGGGAAAGAAGCTGGGGGAAAGGGACCCCTCCCCATTCCCAAAGCACTCAAAAAAACTAGAAATGGTACAGAAGATACTTTATAACGCTGCTCAGATTGTATTTTAATTTGTGTAGCCTTTCATTCAGAAATGTGTGAAAAGTTCAATCAGCAAGAAAACTGAACGCGTACGGATATACATGTTAATTTATATTTGGTGCTGCTTAATACATGTCGAACCTACGAGTATTCTGCCACATGGTTAAAAAATCGTACTTTTAAACAAATGTATAAACATTTATCAGTCTAGGCACTTCAATATGAATTTCGCAGATTATTAAAGTGGTCTAAATTTTCCAAATACCTGTGGGGACTGCTGGGATATTTTTCAATGAGCAGTGTGTTTGTGTGAAACAAAATAACCAAGATGGCCTGTCACATTTTCCAAAATATTTTTACTTTTTAAAAAAAAAAATTCTTGGACACTAATTCCCAAAACGTTTCTGTGGCATTTAAAATTGTTGTAAAATGTACAAGAATATATTTGTAAATGTACACTTATTTTTTGTGAATATACCAATGTTATTGTAAATGTACAGATATGTTAGTATATTTACAAGAATTTCTTGTAAAATTTTCAATCTTTTTGTAAACTTGCAGAAAGATTTTTTGAAAACTAGTTTCGAAAGATTTTTTTTTTGTAAAACTATATTTCTTTTGTTCACCTCGGTGAGATCACATTGCTGTAGGATCTTTTAGGGCGTTTTTGAATACGCTGAAAACTACTAACGATTACATAACTACTTTCATTTTCGAAATCTTTCGAAAACATCATCTCATAATTTGTTTACTACGTTTATGTTCCTGTAGCAATATCCATCACTTCTCGATGACGATATGGTTTCACTCTTATGACTGTGAGTTGCCGAATACCTGTTGTTCAGGACGTTTCATAGGACCACGTGAGGTGGTACTTTGACGCCACATAGCTACGTAACGTCTCGTTTCCGACCACATATTTACTAGCAATTTGTATTCCACTGGTTATGTACTGCCTGCCTTAAGGTGTCGTAACACGAATTTCGAACCGTCCTTATACTACGCCAGAAAATGATAGTTCCACCAACAATTGTCTCGTAGATGCATGTTATCGGCGGGAAGGCTACAGTGACTTGTGCCTAGAGGCTAGGATGAGGCATGCGCGTGCTGTGTCGCCTTACACTCTTCAAGGCTACGAACGCGCAGAATACTTCCACCCAGGCGGCTATTTATTTACGTAAAATGTTATTTCCACCGCGTGCCGTAATTATAGCAAAACGAACCTGCCTGCGTTTCGTTTCGAGGTTTTGCCTGTAATCGTGATTGGGGATATGATGAGCTTACTAGTATCACCCTATTTAATAATAATAATAATCATATTCAGTTGTCTTTATTTGTATTGCGGTGAAATATCAGCACAGTCGATTTCTGTTAAGCTTAAGGTGAAAATACTTTAATTTATAATTACTGAAATTATAATATTTTGAGGACTTTTTTTCTCTACAAATGTTTTTTTTTTTTTTTTTTTTTTTCGAAGCTTAGTTGTATTGCAAACAAATCCTTGTGTGTCTCAAACGTATAAAAATTGCTTAGTGTTGGTGGTCAAATAGGTTTTTATTTTAATTTTTATAACACTTAAATTTCATCGTTGTAAATTTTATGACAAATTTTTGGAAATATACCTACTTATGCAGCAATATTTATTTATTTTTATTTACAGGTATTTTCAGAACATAAAAAAAAAATATTCCTTCAAAATTTTATAGGTGACTGTGGTTTCACAAACTTTTTGTAAAAGTGCAAAAATTGATAAATGTAAGAGAACGCTGATAGAATAATTTTGCACAGTGCTGTTAAACACGAGTCTTTGTTCTTATAGGAAGTAAAATATTTACACCCAATCAAAATTTTTGTGACATTATTTTTTGAAGTACCCAACCTAAATTTGTTATTTAATAGGTTAGTGGAACAAACTTGCTTATTAACACTGCTCTCGTGTTCGTAATTTGTACAGACATGCAAAAATTCGCGTTATTTTCTGACAGCCGACATACTCCAAGTGACTGTTGGCTCGTTCGACGTCTCCCGCTGGCCGATATTGTCGTGACTTGCCGCGGAGAATGCTTACACGGTAGAGAGGCCAATCTCTGTAAAGACGTAACACACGCAAATTACAACACATAAAAGTTCGTGGCCAATTGAATCGCAGATTATGCTCTCTTATATATAGGAAAGTGAAGTTTAGTCTGCTACCAAATGATAACGCGAATTTTGCATGTCTCTAGTAATTTGTATACGATTTATTAGGGGATCTCAGGACTTTCTGAGAGTATTATACCTTAATAAATGCAATGCTAGTGTAGAGTTATTTAAAGACATATTCGCGCATGTCGGTATGTTACCTGGTGACGGCCCTGGCCGTGAAGAGATAGGAGACGGAAGGTCACAGGCGAAGTTTTTTCCTGACATCCGGCGGGGAAGCTGGTATCACAGTTTATGACCCGCACTTCCTCGGCGCGTGCCAAGCCTGCACGAACTACCCGGATATTTTAGTTCGTTTCCAGTTTTGTATTTCATTTTGCGTCTGCTCCTCGAAGTACTCGCATGCACGCCTGCCACATAAAATGTAGGTTAGTTGTGTTGAACCCGCCGCACTTACGGCCGTTCAAGTGTAAAAACTTCTGATTTTATATCCGTAATAAATAATGCTATAGGTAGTTCGAGATAAAGTTAATACTTTTGAAACCCTAGTTACTTTTTTCCTTTCAGTTAATTTATAGTTTCCTGTCGCTTTTTAAGCTAAACAAAGCACTCCAAGTAACAATCAAAGTGTACTGTAACATACTCAAAAGTTAACGTCTAAAGTCGCAATAAATAATATTTTTATTTCTTTTCTTCTAGACAATTTGGTTCTCGTAAGTGTTCACTCACTTAAACGCGAACTGTTTAGGGTTATGTAGACGTCGCTAGTATTTTCGTAATGATATGCCAAAGTGAAAGTCTACACCCAACGAAAACCAACTGACTTCCTGGAATGAAATAATTTACATTGTAATTAGATGTCACGGACTACATACACGATAAAAGCATAAAAACACTTTATTGTAGAAGTATACAGACTGCGTTTGTGTGTGCGTGTGTGAAGCACAAAACTGATGGAGTGTTAAGGGTGCCGCTAATCGGCATGTGTAGTGCATTATCACCTCTATTCGCAAGCAACTCAACTGGCGTTCAAAGCTTTACTGTTATTTTTTTCCTCCTTTTAGAATTGTAATCAGTGACCATACAGTTTAATTTGGGTGAAGTACGCTTGTTTCTATAATTTGTTTTCAAATCAGATGGGTATTTACGCAGTCTGAATAATGCCGTTTTTAGTCCTTTTAAGGATGTTGCACGGGGATCGTGTTTCTGATAAGCGTGTTTTAATCTTATAGGGACGTAGTTTGAAGCTTTCTTTTTTTATACAACTAGACTTATAATGTCACGTTAAGTGCGCGGTCAATCGCAATTTTCATCACTATTTATTTTATTTTTTTATTTGTAGGCCTACCAGATATTTTTTTCTTATTTTAGACACAAAATGTGACTAAATTTGGCTCTTATGAAATTTTTTTATCTCTCATAGTTTTCGCGTAATGGCGTGTTAAAATCATATTTTGCATGTTTCTGTCTTAAGGACTACACAAAAACCAACTCATACACCAAACTAAAAAAAATCACAGTGGATAAAGACATTGCAGGCTATAATGTCATGCTCAAAAAATAAAGAATAAAAATTATTTGTATTTAAAAAAATGCTGAAACTGAAAATAAAAATTTTAAAAATTCAATAATTTTTATACAAATAATTTTATACTTTATTTTTATGAGCATGACATTGTAGCCTGCAATATATTTATCCTCTGTGATTTTTTTTAGTTTGGTATGTCAGTTGGTTTTAGTGTAGTCCTTAAAACGGAAACGTGCAATATATGACTTTAACAAGCCATTACGCGAAAACTATGATAGGTAAATAAATTTCATAAGAGCCAAATTTAGTTACATTTTGTGTCTAAAATAAAAAAAAAATATTTGGTACAAATAAAAAATAAATTTATGGTGATGAAAATTGTGGTAGCCGCGGCCTTAAGTGTTTTTGTCGGTAAAGGAGTAATCGCAACGCCCTGCAGCGCATTTCAAGAACAAGGAGAGAGGTCCTATAAATTGTCGACCTAAGTAGTCAGAGGTCGCTGTGGTGCTGAGCCGAGGTTGTGGGTTTGAGTCCCGGGTAGTCCGCGGATGTTATTACAGGTATTAGAAGTAAGACCAGATCAGTTCATGGGAACTCTTTACTTAAAACTTAATTTTTACATCTAGACGATTTCGTGTTTGTTTTGTAGATATTACTTGTGACTTTATGTTCCTATCAAGAAAATTTTAAGATTTCATAGTTTTTATATGATGGCAGCATTGTACTCACATTGTGCGCATCTGTAACCTTTGTACTAATTAACGAACGTTTTTTTTTTGTGGAGGCAAGGGGACTTGGTCATTTAATTGCAAAAATGTTTTTCTGTATATTTTTGTATGTTTCAAAATCGACCGGACTCGACATTTACATATTAGACAATTATTCATAGTCTGTAACATAGTAGTACGGTCACCACCCTAATTAATCAGAATAATAGCCATCAATTTTATCATAAACTAGCAGTCCCCCGCGGCTTTGCTCGCGACTATTATTCGTAACTGATATTATTTACTTTAATTGAAAAACCTCTTGGACACAACATTGGTACTTCAGTCATCAAGTGTTAGAATGTCCAAGCGTTTTATTTAAAATCCAAAAAACAATAATAAACATTTCTGAACGTACCACGGATTTATGTAAATACGTTAAACAAACCAACAATGACAACCATCAAACCAACAATGACAACCATCAAAATATTAAAATATTGTTTTTTTTATTATCTTCCTCACAATTTTTTCATATTTTCTCACCGTTTAAACCTTCCCTGGACTACGACAAACATTTCAAAACCAAAATCAGCTAAATTGACCCAGCCGTTCTCGAGTTTTAGCGAGACAAACGAACAGCAATTGATTTCTATATATATAGAAGATTACATATATAAAAATAAACCTGTCGGGAGTCGGTTCAGGTGTCGAGACGCGGAGATGTTTCTGGTACTTAAAACAATGGACCGAGTTGTTAACGCCGAGCGTCGTTTCAGGCGTCGAGACGCAGAAGCGTTTCTGGAACGCGAAGAACGAAGTTCCAGGTTGTTACCGCCGGGCGTTAGTTCAGGCGTCCAGACACAGAGACATTTCTGGGACGCGAGAAACGAAGGACCGGGTTGTTACCGCCGGGCGTCTGTTCAAGAGTCGAGACGCAGAAGCGTTTCTGGAACGCGAAGAACGAAGTTCCAGGTTGTTACCGCCGGGCGTTAGTTCAGGCGTCCAGACACAGAGACATTTCTGGGACGCGAGGAACGAATGACCGGGTTGTTACCGCCAGGCGTCGGTTCAAGAGTAGAGACGCAGATACGTTTCTGGGACGCGAGGAACGAAGGACCGGTTTGTTACTGACGGGCGTCGGTTTAGGCGTCGAGACGCAGAGACGTTTATGAGACGCGAATAACGACGGACCAGGATTTTATCGCCGGGCGTCGGTTCAGGCGTCGAGACGCAGACGTTTCTGGGACGCGAGGAACGAAGGACCGGGTTGTTACCACCGGGCGTCGGTTCAGGCGTCGAGACGCGAAGAACAAAGGACCGGATTGTTACCGCCGGACGTCGGTTCAGGCGCCGAGACGCGGAGACGTTTCTGGGACGCGAAGAACGATGGACCGGGATTTTAACGCCGGGCGTCGATTCGGGCGTTGAGACGCGTTGACACAGACGTTTGTAAGACTCAGGAACGACGGGTCGGGGTAGGAACACCTAGCGTCTATAGTTTGAGCGTCGTGCCGCCTACGATTTTCGGAATTCAGACAAGTTGTTTAGATATATTGGAAAAATCGTCATAAGTCAAGGCGGCAGACATTATCTTTGAGATAACTTATCCACGTATTACTGACACTAATAGGCTTGTAATCAATAAGCGCAGAAATGAGATCGGGCCAACAACTTTGCATAACAGCGGTCGTGCCAGGAGAGGACAGAACTTACTACCCCGGTTGAAAATGAACTTGCCGACTATTTATGTATTCACTCACATGATCAACAGCGAAAAATTAGAATCAGGAGCACATTGCACAGCCGCCATGTTGGATTAATTAATTTTTCGTTTGACGATATCCTGAGAAGGAAAATATGACATTTGCGATTTAGAGCCACGATTTTATGGCGAGAAGATTTATCAATATTTGGTTTCAGTGCGTTATGTGCACATCTGCAGCTCTGCTACATCGTCTGTAATTAGATGATTTTACTCTCACTTGTCTGGGCAAATTACAGACGTACGTAGTCACAATAATCTTATTCTAATTGGTGCAGTTAAATGAGAAACTTGTCTGAACAAATACTCGCTGCCAGTGACCATGAAGCAGAGCTGCCGATGTGCACGTGAGACACTGGAACAAAGTGGGGCAGTAATCATTTTGCGACAAAATCGTAGCCCTAGCGATTACACCGAAAATTCTATTTACCTTGCACGAAAGTTTAACTGTAACGTGTTCTTAGGTCACAAACAGTTCATTTTTAAAAATATCCTCAGTTTGTATGACTGATTGCGCCCTATATGAATTTCATAAAAGTGTAAAATAAGTTAATCGTCAATGATGGCTGAAACCGAGCCCTAAACCACTGATGTAGACTTTGGCAGTGAGTAAGCGGAATGCAGTAGAGAAGGAAGGCTAGCTGGGATGCGGTAAACACAGCCGGGACGGATCACACGTCGAAGCGGGTTGCGGGCAATCTGTCTCGTGTGAGCCGGCAGAGTACTACTACTCTCCCTCGTGCCAGCAGCATGGCAACATATTGCGGGATCGACGCTGCCGCGAAGCCCCTCCTAGGTATAAAAGTGGCTTTACTGCGTCTCTTTTCCTTCCTCTGGGGCCCTCCATGCCTCCCGCTCTCCGCGTTTTCAAATAACCGCGACGTCGAGGCTAAAAATAGCGCCGGGGGAGTGTGGGGTGAATTCCCCTTCCCTCCCTACTCATCCCGGTCTTCTACCACCCTCGCAAAAAAAAAAAAAAAAAAAAAAGAAGCGTCTTCTGGCCGCCGTCGATATACCCCGCGGCTCAAATCTGTATTTCCCGCCTTCCCTCTCCCCCTCTCCTGCTGTATCTGTTCTCGCGGGATAGGGGAATCCGCACCTCGCTCACACACCCTAATGCCGGTCCCACACTCTCGCCGAGGCGGCTCGGCCGAGACAGGGATGCGAGACTGTCCGAGGCGAGAGCGTACGAAGGAGGTCCCACACACTCGCCGAGAGGCAACTCCTCCCCCGAGACTGTGCGAAACTGTCCGAGGCGAGACCCAATATGGAGGATACAGACCTCGCGGTAGCATCTGCTTTGTTTACTTCA
>PNEQ01029040.1:0-16936 GCA_003012365.1 Medauroidea extradentata | reverse complement strand
AGACAGCTGGTTATATTCTGTACCGGAGAAAATGAAAGTAACTAAGATTTGTCCTAATAATAGTGGTTTAAGTGTAGAGGAGAAGTGGATCGAGGTGCAGGGTAAGTTGTCACAGGTGAGCAATTGTATGGTTCTTAATGACAAGGTTCAATTATTACCTCACAGTAATAAAGTTACAAAAATAAAATATAACGTAAAATAAATTAAATTGTCAAGCGTAACGTCCTTGTTAACAGATGAAGAATTAAATGAAATTGAATCTGCTAAAGCTGATTTTAAAATTGATCTTTCTGAGGTGAATCCTGATGAGAACGCAGATCTGAATCAACTTATGTCACAAATTAAAAGTCTAAAACAGCAGAAAATCGTTGATCATCATGTTGGGAAACACATGTCACTCATATTTACTTTCCTGAGTTTGAGTGGCATCGCCATCGTCTTGCTGTGCCTGAGATGTCGAATCAAGGTCCTGGGAACGAAATGTCTGAGGAAGGTTGCCACACCTCACCCACCGAATGCAATTCCGGATGTATCGACCGGGGGTCGAACCGAGGAAGTCGAGATGTGCAATCTACTACCGAGAGCCCAGCAGCCAGTCCCAATCCAGAGAAACACTCCAGTAGTCACGACATGCTTCAGTAGGAACGCCGTGATACGCAGTAACTAAAGGAAGTGTTTGTGTAATGTGCAGTGCTAACAGCAGAGTAATGTGCGCGATCAGTAATAATATCAGTTAACAAGAGAAAAAGTTAAACAAATGAAAAAAAAAAGAGAAAATATATATCCGTATTGTATAAAGTATAACAAGTAGTGACTTAAAGTTGATAAAAATTTTAGTAAATTCTTAAAGTATAATTGTTTGAATATTTCACAGAGATGTATTGTGTTAAAGTAATTCTTCATGAGATTCAACATAAAAGATACGTAAATAATAATCAATTAAATGTAATTGAAAGACTTTATATATATTAGAAATAATTAAAGAAACAGAGATATGAACTGATTAACGTAACTAAATAAATGTAAGGAAAGACATTATTAGCAAACTTGAAAAGTTTTGAATAACGTAATGAAGAAAACAATTACTAAGGGTACTTGTATATTCAGTGTTGCATAATGTATGCATATTTTAATATGTTGTTTAGTATTTGTTTCAGAAACCATTCATGTTATGTAAACATAAATAATGTACATCGATTGATGAAGGAAGCTGAAGCAGGTATCCCTCTTGCAATTTAAAGTCGGGTTCATTAAAATTGACACGGTTGAATATTAAATTCAGTCCTTGTAGTTTTGAGATTTAATAATGCTATAACTTGGTTAGCGAATTCATACAGCTTCAAGCAACGAAGACTACAGAGCTGTTGCGCTACGCCAAGACCCTATCACCGCTGCAGGAAGTACTACATCCGCAGTTGACCAGAGGAGAGAGATTGTGACGCAGACCAACACTTCGAGATAGCGAGCAGGTCCAGAGTCGTCACTTCCCGGCAAATCCAGGAGCACTTGATAACGTCATTCCTAGCTATACTCTATAGCAAGACAGCACTCACTTCGCTGTCAACTCGTAACTATAGCTCCACCAACCAAAGTATGTTTCTTCACCCTATTCACCAGATTTTGGGGTCAAAATCCTATTTGAAAGGAAGGGTGATGTTATGGCCTGGCATTTCAGTGTACCTTTGAAACATTTCATCACACTCACTAGCAGTGTTACTATCTTACTTCAACGGAACCGGACAACCGGTTGAGTTAATTTCACACTCGCTTCTAGGCCATGTGGCGTGATATATTCCAACCATGATAACGCCAGACCGCTTTTCGACGGGAACATGCAATCACTCAACGTCCTGTTGTGAACATTCATACAGTCACATGTTCGAGTCACGCCACTCTTATCATAACCAGTATTGTCCAGTATTGTAGCCAATGAGAACCATGTATTGTGGCACTATTCAAGAGGAGGGGGTCCACTTCCGGTAGAAGCTGCCAGAAGACCAACGCCCAAACGACTATATGAAGGCCCGCCATGTTGGACCTCGCCCCAGTCTGAACTGATCTACTAGAGACGTCGGAACCTTCGCCGCCTGTGTCAGCGAGCTCTGCACCACAACGGTCCACGACACTTCTCTGATGTAGCTATGAACTTGCTAACCTTAAACGTAATTCTGTTAGGTCTGTTACTAGCATCCTTCATCGCTTCAAGTGTAAACAGTGAGTAATCACTTTGTGTAATACCTTTCGCTTTGCTTGTAATAAATTCATTTAATCGAACGTAAATATTTCATTTATAACACTTAAATATTGTGTTAGATAACTTGCGTGTCCACTTGCCGCTCAGTGGGCACGACAGTTTAAAGCATTTTCAATATTAAGCATGCATTTTTAAGTTCCCTTCAAGTACTTTGTAATGAAATTTCACTGTATTACAATTTCACTGAAGATAAAGAAATAACCAGTGCTGGGGTGGAGTAACTTCGCCAAAATAAAAAAATATATCTAGTTACCACTACGAATAGACGAACTAGACAAGCAAAAAAACAAACAAATGAGCATGTGCCAACAAACGGCACAACAGGTGTAACAGCTCAGCCCTCAAATAATGTGTTTCATGACGAAAACGGCAAAAATTCATTACGAAACACTGTTGCGCGCGTAAGCCGCAGAGCGTGAGGTAGGTCACTGACCTGCCGCCAGCTGTTTCTCAGAGCGGCATCAGCTTCTCTCTCGCACGCGCTTCCTCTTTCTCTCTTTGGCGACGTCTGTGCTGCTCATCATAGTTCATGCTCCGCCCCTCGCTTCGCTGCCGGCCAATGTCGGCACTGGGTGGGCGTCACAAGCGAAAAAAAAAATTGTAACTCCGCCGTTTTCCTTCTCTGTTTCCCCCTCGCGTAGCAAAGACGCAACGGCACCATTCATCCTGAGGAATACTTGCTATGTGTACGTTTTCGGTTTATGCTTTTCTTCGCGGACTGCGATTAGGATTTTGATTAAAATTTCGAAGTGGAATGTGTACACGTCAAAATATATTGGTTACATATAATTTTGTAATAGGCCAAATATAATCACGACCCATTTATACACACTATTTTGATGTTAGGCCTATATGCTACGCTGAGGCCGTATATTTTTATAACCATTTACCATTAATCTTACTTGTTCACGTTTTACGGACATTATTTTGTTCATAATTGCATTGGATGGTTTCACTAATCTACGTTTTATCACAGGAAGTTAGATAAAATACTTTATTTTCTAACAAGAAACCATGTAAACGTATGTTGTATCGTGTTGTTACGAGTTGTTACGCTACAAGTTTTCATTTATTTTAACTGACTTTGTAATCATTTTTTGAAGAAATGAAGTATAATTTAAGTCAGACTATATTATCACATTATACAAACGTTAACTTAATACATAAAAAAGACGTGAATGCAACTTCTGTCCCGTAAAGAGAAACCAACATGCTTTGTTTATAACTGTTTACATTTAGAAGTTATTGACGTACATTTTGAGTATTATTTTCTTTATATAGCAGTATCATATCAAACTGATTATTCTTTATCACCCTGAAAACCTTTTAAAGGTCCTATTTGCAAGAGGCATAAGTAAACACGGCATATATTGCCCGGTGCACGTAAAGATAATGGCCATGTTGCGTTCTTGTTTATCGTCATTTAATTTACTAGTTTATTTTTTACGCACAAATGGAGTATTATTTTACTTGGAATATTTCGGCGTAGTAAGATAATATGTGTAAGAACACCTGCTTTCAGATAAGTCTCTTGGAAACGTGATCGTATCCTCAAGAGACTTTTGATTCTCTGTCACGTCCGGGCCGGGGGGAAGAGGGGTCCTTTCAAGCCGAAATTTGGTTTTATCGGTTCGTACGGACAACTCGTTCGTAAGGACAAATTTTGGGGAACCATTAGTGTCCGTAGAATCGGGGTTCGACTATATTTTAACAGAAAAAAATATGAGATAAATTTTCTACATATAGGTGAATTCAACTCTGTAATAATCATAGAAAAACTCTCATCTATTAGTACTTCACTACACAGCCTTTCATAATACATGCCTATTTTTATCTTGCATGGGTCCCACAAAAAACTTCATTTCTAGTCCCTTGCTTTTTTTCACTAAAACCCCTGGATAATGCATCAGCAACTACCTGGGTCCTGCCTGGCACATGAACCAATTCTAGTTTGTATTCTTGAAATGTTAAAATTCACCAGGTGACTCTCCCATGTAATAATTTCCATTACTGCAGATGGCATAAAACCTTATGGTCTGTCTGTACTTCAACTTGACTACCAAAAATATAATTTCTCAATTTTGAAGTTGCAAATACCATACACATTTCCTTCTCTGTTGTGTATAATTTTGTTCAGCATTGAGAGCTAGACTGGCAAAAGAAATAGGCCTTGCCTCATTTCCTTCATACTGGAAAAGTACCGCCCCTACAGCACTCTCAGATGTATCGCAAGCTACAAAAACTTCCTCTTCCAGCTTAGGATGAAACAACATAACTCTCAAAGACAACTTCTCTTTCAAAGTGTCGAGTGCTACTTGCTGTGATGTACCCCAGATCCAACTTTTACCTTTTCGCATCAACTGCCAAAAGGGTTCACGTATTTGACTAAAATTTTCAATGTACCTTCTGAAAAAATTAAAGAAACCTACTAGCCTTACCAACTCCTTTTGATTAGTAGGTGCAGGATACTCCTTTATAGCTTTAATATTCTCTGGATCAACTTTAATTCCCTGAGCTGTTATGATATTTCCTAGAAAACTAATGTCTCCTGTAAAAAATTCTGACTTTTCCAAGCTGGCTGCTAATCCCCCTTCCTGCAACTTCCTGAGTACCAGTTGTAACTCTCTACAATGCTCCCCAAAATTCTCTGAAGATATTAAGGTAGCATCAACATAAATTGTGGCAAATGCCAACACCTCAGGTCTTAACACTTGTGCTAGGCCTATAATAAAATGGAGAACAGACACATTAAGTCTCAAAGGTAGGCGTGTGAAACAGTACCAAGTACCTTGTACTGAAAAGGCTGTTAATCTCATAGATTCTTCTTTCAGTGGTATTAACCAATAAGAGGCAACCAAGTACTTTTCAGAAAAGTACCTGCACCCTTCAAACCTTTGCAATAACTCATCCATAGGTGCGGGGATCTCCCTGTCTGGTACTAACACAGTGTTTAATTTCCTACCGTCCAAACACAGCCTAACTCCTCCATCCCTTTTCTTTACTACCACAAGTGGGTTAGAATACTCAGAGCTACATCTCTTGAATACCTGGGTGTTTATCATCCTACCTATTTCCCTCTCTACTGCAGGCCTAAATGCATATGGTATTGGATATGATCAAAGTGCAAATAGTTCATGTTCCTTTGTTAATAATTCACACACATTTATTATTCAATACTCATTTTCTCGTGACCTTCTCCATCAGGCACTATCACCACTTGTAAACTGTAATAAGTGGGTCTTCCCACTCCCACTATTCTCAAATGCAACTGTTGGGTAACCTTCTTTTCCTCACTATATGATACTTTTGAACTACCCCCTTGTAGTTTCAATAATTTCTCATCATAGCAAACGCTTGCCTTCTGATGTTTGAGCCAGTCAGACCCTGTAACAGCTTTCACATTTAATCCCTCAACTACCAAAATGGTAATAGGTACTAATTTTTCATCTATTTGCAAATCCAACAATATCTGCTTCTTTACATTTTGTTTCTTACTACTGTGGCTCCAATTATTGTAACTTTTGCCACTGCCATTGTTGGTATACTAACTTTAGTTGATTCTTGTACAGCCCTGCTCACACTGCTCAGAAATTACTGTCACTTCACTACCCGTATCAATACACATTGGCAGCACTAAATGAGCCTCCCCTTGAACAACACCTCTTACAATTGTACACCCAGGGCTTTTCTTTTCTGTCTCCCACTGGTTACCTAGCAATTCCTCTCCTGAAAATATAACATTTCAGTTCCTGGAGATCTTCCGTTTCCCTTATCACACTACAATTGCTATTATTATTCTCAAATATCATTGTTCTCGCCCATGTTAAAGTCCCCTTCAAAGTAGTTTCGGTTCCCTGTGTATTGACCTTGCCTATACTGGGTCTTTCCATTAGTCCTATCCTGACCTTGTAGTCCCTTGCTTCTGTATGCTTGGGTAGGTTTATTCCCTTGAAGGCACTCTCATCTGTTCTACGGTCCCTACTTTCTGCCTGCCTTCTATCTGGCCCGTGACTATCACTGTTGTTACGCCACCCCCCATCCTGTTAACAAACCTTTTTTCCCATTCATTTCATCGGTCATAATTCTCCAAAAGTGTGACAACTTCACTAATTTTGTTGGCCCTGGAGTCTAGAATACCATCTTGTATCCTATCAGGAAAGTGGTGTAAAATACAAGCTAGGAATCTTTCCTCAGTTACCAGTGATTCTAGGAACTTGGCTTGCAACTGCATATCCTGTAAATATTCAGCCATTCCCCCCTTTCTAGGATTGTATTTCCCTGTATATAAATACTGCATGTACTTGTCCTGTTGAAATATACCCAATACTTCTGTAGAAAAGCTGTCCTGGCATTTTCAATTTTCCCCACAGTTCTTCTCTGTTTGTAGCCCACTGCTTTGCTGTTCCTTCTAGCCTGGATATAAATAAATCCAATCTGTGTTCCTCTGAGCAGTCTATCTGCTTTATTGCCCTGTCACATTTCTGTATAAACAGTATATCATGAATTCCTCCATTTCCATATAACCTGGGCACCATCTTTTCAAATACATGAATGCCGTCTGTAGTAAGGCCTGACATTTTCCTTCCTGAACAACACCGGGAAAAACTCTTACTGCCTACCTGAATCTCCTTTTCAATTTCCATCTTAAATTCTTCAAGTATATGTTTCCATAGTTCTCCAGCTACTGTCTGCAGCATCATGCCCTATACCTTACAACATTCTTTCTACCTTTTCTGTTCTTCTCCCAATTTCCTTTACCTGACATTCAATCTTACCAAATTCTAAACTTAGGTTACTTTACAATTCCCCAATTTCTTTTCCTTGCTGTTTTATGCCCTGAGCAGTCTTACTGGTACTTTCCTGTTGTTTTTCCTATCTGGAGGAAGTCCCCCACCTGACTCTTAGTCTCTTGTATATTAGCAGCTAAAATCTAAGATTTCTCCTCAATTACTTTCTCTCAACTGTTCAATATGCACCCTATTCTCCACTGCTCGCTCTTTACATTGAGTCCTCAATTCAGCACTCTAGTGCTCTATTCTACTTTTCAATTCTAAAAACCTATTGTTGTACGCCTCTGTACTTTGCTCTTAGTGTGTTGTTAGCTCTTGCTTTGTTTGCTCTAAGTTGCAATGAGTTCCATCAATTTTGTTGGTTAATTCCTGACCAGTTTTCTCAAATTTTAATTCTGACGTCTTGTCTCAACTCTTGACAAGTTTGTATGAGGTTAGCATTAATTTCTTTTAATAAATATAATATACTATAAACTTTCACGTCCTCTCCCTTTCCGAACATCACACTAACATAATGAAAGGTAATTGGTCCTCTACGAACCCAACAACACTTTCTTCATTGTTTGACATTGTGTCAACTTAATACTAGTAGTAAACACAAACAAGAAAAAATGCACTTAGGCCCATTAAGGCTTTGCCCTTAAAAAAAAACAGCCAATGCTACACAAATACAATTTATGCCTATTCTAAATTGAACCGAACATGGCCTCACAAAATGTTAATGCAGTCATTTTACTTAATCTCAAGTAGGTACCCAAAATAAAAAAAATATTTTCACTGCTATAAAAACACTAGTCTACTTGTACTCCCTGATGGGTTGGGATGCGCTGCACTCCGCCGCTTATTGTTGAGTGTTGGTATGCTGACGAGATTGCCGCCGTCCTGGGCAGGAAGCCAAGAAACACCGCCCCTGTAGCTGGACTTGTCCATCTGCTAGGCTCATCCCTCGATGGTAGTGTGCAGTCTTAAAATTTTTACTCAATATTTTCATTTAATATTCATTATATTGTCTGTTAAGACAGAACAAGTTTGTCAGTGATATATACATTGTCATTTGATTATCATGTAAAGTGTTTGTTGGTTTTTGGGGAATTTTAATTAGCTTTATTATCCCGGGCATACATGCAGATGGCCCACCTAGCCAGCCACTTGCTTGCTGTAGCTCCAGAGCTCACTTCTTGCTACACTTCTCAAGAGTTGTATTTCAAGCTGCATGTAAGATAAGTTTCTGCTGTATTTGCAGCACTCCCACACCCTGTAGCGACTCCGTTCGCTGTACTCTGTACCACCCCCACCCCTGTTCAGTTAGCAAGAAAGTGCTTTGCACGGTACTTGTATCGTCAGTCGTAACCAGTTTTAACTGTACCTTGTCCCGTACTGTAGACCCTTCTGGCCGTTTCAACACTAGCACGCCATCTCTTGAGAGAATTTTAATCTCCGGCTTTAGGGACGCTGTCTTCACGAAGCGTCACTTCTGCCATTCTTAAGTCTCAATTGGTGCGCGGCAGACGTGCTTTTGCACGAGACTAGTTTTCTTGCGTTACGTGTGTAACACGGACATTTGTATCGTTAGGATGTAGTCAATAGACGGCTACTCTAGTTCTTTTCTCTTTTATGATAGAGTAGTGCCGTAGTTTCCGTTTTTGGAAATGTAGAACATATTTTTCTACTAAATATCTACATCTACCAGCTTCTAGATGCTACCTTCGTAGCTTACGCCACCCTCAGCTTTGGTAAGTGTTCCCGCCGTGAGAGGCCATTTCCCTTTGATTAATCATGAACGTTAATTAAATTCTCCAGTTTTTTGCCTCTGTCCACAGAGGGTCCTAGATCCAAGCCCAAGTCCAATGTGCTAGTTGCAAGTTTCAACTTAATGCTCTGTCAAGTTCACGATGTTCGTGGCTCGACTGTCTGCTAACCAGGCAGACCAAATTGGCCATGGCGTGATGTCACCTCGTCATTCCACATGGCGATAAGCAGCCGCCTCACGGACTTCCTTATTTTTTTTATATGGACTATGGATACTGCAATGACGGTAATGTGTCGTCTGTTATTCTCTAACTCAACATTCAACATAAACGTGTCTGTTGTATTAAGTATAAATAAAAAAGTAATTTAAAGTAATTGTTATATTATATGTGTTATTTTAATATTCAACTTAAGTTTGTTTGTAAGGGGCCCCGTTTATATAAAAGCAACTATTTCAAAAATAATATAATGGTATGTGCAAACTTAACAACCAACCAATTGTAAAAACAAATCTTTAAATTTTTATATGAAGGTTTCTGACATCTGACGTTATGTTTTATTTCTTTTTTATACAAATATCCCCTGGGAATTATTTATTCAATTTTAACTGTAATGTTAGCTCTACATGAGCAATAGTCATAGGCAAGAGCCTATTTTGTGTCCAGTCTCCGTACCAGCAGACATTTCAAGAGTCAATGTTATTTCAATGTTCAAAGACTACAATTAAAAACTAAACACAAAAAGGGGAGATTGCGACAGTAGGGTTCAATCTTACTACTTCAGTTTCAATTCTCAGGCCATGTATAGATTCGTGCCGTGCGGTGGTCGCCATCTTGTAACGTTGGTGGTTCTCATTCTCAGGTTAGAGCTATTCTTCATTTTATTCTTCTTACCAAAATACAATGTACACAGAATTTTTCATGCTGAAGAAAACAAACCACTATTGCACCAACCTACATCTTACTACGGTACGTAATATTCAATCTACTCCTGCACAACCATTATTCTATTGTGAAGAAATGGGCACAGAGCCAACAACCATTCTTGTCACCGCACACATCTCTTCTACCTCTATCTTCCTTTCCTTTATGGCATGACCTGGCTTCAGCCAATCAGCTATTTCCAGATATAGGGGTTCATATAATGAGTCGTAGGTCATTGGCTGCTATCCTCACCTGACAATAAACCACCTCATCAGGCCTACTGATTGATTAATTTAAATAGAAACCTTGAACTATACATTTAAATGGATAATGAAATATAATAAAATTATAATAATAAACATTATTTGTGCCTGCTACTAATCTGTTCAACAATAAAAACATTGCTATGGGCGACATTACAAACTTTACTTTAAATTGACGTTTTCGATAAATAAGTGTACGCAAAATCAATGTTCGGCTTTACTTCGCTACTCTAGTCAATGCTCTCTACAGAGGCACCAGCGGAGCATATATTTATTTGTTGCTTCTTGATCACAACACTGCATCATGGTTTTTATTACTTCTCGCTCTTTGCTACGCACCACTTTTCCATACCTCTGAGCATTTCCGGCTATATGGGGACAGTACTTTCCTAAGAGCTTTTACACGACTCACGACTCTCGACTCTGTGCAACCTCCTTACCTCCTCTTCTTCAGGGTGTCTACCAGATTGTGAAAGTAAAATTTAGTGACTTTCTAGTGACTCTTTCTTGAAAAACTGTTCAAATAGAATTAATAAATGTTTTTTTAACAAGTGCAATTTGCCCAACAATTTTTATTATGTATCCTCCAACTGCTGATAGCGCGAAGCATATCCAGTTTTAAAATGTGCAATTAATATATACCTTGATTTAAGTTGTCTTTATGAAGATGACTATGATAAATATACAAACTAATTATTTAGTTTATTTGCACAGTGCACGACAAATACTAGTAGCGTGAACATGCATGTTTGACAAATGATTCGACAAGAATCAAATACCCGAAAATAATTTTCGTGACTTTTACCAAAATATACTTCAAATTATTGACTATTGTGGGACTTTCGAGACCATTTTCACAAATCGTGACTTTTTCGAGACTTTCATGACTTTAGTGACCTAGTAGACACCCTGTCTCCTGGCACCCCCGCGATGTGAGACTAAGTTAACTGCCGGGAATAGTACTTTATGAAATGTAATCACACTGAAAACAGATTACATAATATTTGTTGGAAAATCACATTTATCATACAGTAGATTTTATCTAAACTGTCACAGACACTAAATTTATTATTGTGATAAAGTTTGCTTCTTACGAACCACCTTTCCCAATAAACACGGTTAACAGTATATATTTCTGTCTAGGGAAATGGGACTAAAAACAGACTGAAAGGAAAACATTCCTATAATATGAAACAATAGTATTGTTGGCATTTTACCAACTTTCTGAACAGTTGGTGAGTATTAAACATAACTGTAGACTTCAGGCTACTATGTACTTACTAAATGGCATGAAGGGGAATGGTGGACAGAGGAACGGTGGTGGAGGCATGCCCAGCCCCAGACCAGGAAGGCCAGCAGACGTAGTTGTTGGTTGTGCACCAGTTGTAGAAGTAGGTGTCGTCGTCGTAGTCGTAGCAGCAGTGCTCGGTGAACGTGGTGCCTGTGGTTCAGTCTCTGTGGGTCTTTGGTCCGCTGCAGCATGGGCAGGAGCCTGTCCAAACTGCTGCCAAAATGGGAAGGGTCCCATAAGTGGAGCAACGCCCAGTAGTGGCTGGAATGGATTTGCACCTGCTGGAGTAAATATTCATAATGTTACAAAAGTATTAAATGTTAAATATGTAGTCATCCCACACACATACAAAATCCACATTTGGAGAGGTTGAATTAAGGGTCCGAAATGCATGCCTGAAGAGCTAAGAGCACATGTTCAACTGCATATAGACATTCAGCTGCCTACACACGTTCACTATGGACACTGACAATTACATCTTGCATACAACCAGCTTCAGCTCTGAACAGTATCTTTGTTGTGAAAATTGGATCATTGTCACAGCTTTGCGACATCCATTGGGCTAACTGGAATCTGGCAGAAGGATATCATGGTTGAAGGTCTACAACACACCATACATGATGCTGGTATAGCAACTGTTCATGCAGGATTGCAAAGACAGGTGAATGACTAACTTCGAAGGTTGCTTAAATTTTACGTCCCGTACAAGATTCAGTTTCTCCATTGCTTCATTTGCCAGATCATAACAGAATATCATATCTGTCATTTCCAGTTTGCAATAATTGGCATTCATTGTGCTGGTAACAGAAACAGGGAACAGCAATGTACACTTATGTTAAACAATCACCATCGAAACATACACAGATTCCATTATAACTAATACAAACGTAAACCACACTTACCAAGAACTATGAACCCTGTTTATAAATGACAACACAAACAGGTGTTTCCTGCCTACTGCTACAAGTTCAGTACTGTGCCTATACAGTAGTCTGTAGGTCATCCATAATAGCAGAGAGCATGGTCAGAAATGTTGTTTCAAACCCGGAGTTTACTGGACATTTTCTTCTTGTTTTGGTCCTTACTACAATCTCTCCAATTATGGAATACTTTTTTTCTTAACATCCCGTACATTATCAATAAACACTTTTAAAAATTAATTCACATTCTAACATACTGCAAGGTGGTAGAAAACTTATTTCTCATATGAAGTGCACTGTAGGAATACTTACATGGTACTTATTAACAAAGTCATACTAGAGGCTGGACCAGCTACGAACCAGCCTCTATTTTGTATGAGACACTTAAGTACATACTGGCTTCGAAAAGCTTTCACTTCATTCATTGCACTGTTAAGGCAGAGAAATCCCTGTCTCAAGTTAATGCTACCTGACTGGGCAGTGTCGAAGTAGATGAATTTCTTGTAAATTACTACAACAGGATTGATCGTCTGGGAGGAATGTGGATGAAAATATTCTTCCTATGTTGGTGCGACAAAGTACAGACATGTCACCTAGGATCACTGGTATGATGAACATAGGTTCAACCTGCATCAACATTGCTCAACAGGTGCGTGTGGGCAAGTGGTGCTGGCTACAGTGACATTATATGCCTGAGCAATCTGCAAGCGGTGTTCCCTACCTTCCACTTGACCTCAGATATGTCCACATGATTCATCAGCAGAATGTTTATTTAATGCACTCGAAACTAATTTATGTATTTGAATTATCTATCTTTTGTAGGAAAATTATTTACAGAATATTTGAACAATCCTCAGAAGATATGGGACCTTCCATCTCGTTTACAACACATGAGAGACTATTCTTACAGCACAGAGATACGAGAGTATGTTCACCAGCCACTCATACTACAGCTACAAGAACTGAACTACTGCTTACTCAAGATGACGTGAGAAAAATTTCTTCACGGAGTTGAAACATAGTGTAGCAGATGTGCTGGTTTGGAAATGTGTTCTGTCTGATTTTGCAAAGTTAGGAAATAACGTTTTTTTTTTTGTTAAAATGTTTGTCTCCAAAACCAAATCTAGGCCCTGCTGTGATGGTAGGTTATGAGTACTGACAAAATTTAAAATTTCACAAGCATTATCAAAATACCCAGTACGTTAGAAGAGCATTGTTGTCTGAAATGTTTATTACAACTTACTTGTTTTGGTAGATGCCTCAAAGTGAAAAACTTTAATTTCATTTTCAATAAATATTCTGAACTTACAATTGTGTTACAAAGGGAACTTTCATAATTGTCAGTAATTCCATTTGTCTTAAACATAAGTTATCTCTACTTATAAATCTCACAATGCTGCAGAGATGATGTGTACAATAGTTTGTACAAATATTTAGAGCATCTGAACACTTACTGAGCTATAATATTTCTCATGTAATGCAACATTAAATGAAAGAACAAACTCAACCAATTAAAATGCTTCTGTTAGTGTATAAATTCTGTTAATGCAATGCAGTTTTTCAAGTTCTCCTTGTGAAGAGAAAATGTTGAGATACTAAGCAAGAATTACTACTTTTGCTACGTTTATTATTATTACTGTCCTTAATCTCCTTCCGTCCGTATCTACGACGATTAAAATGGATTGATGAAAGACTGATGATGTGCCTAGCTAGCTATAGAAAACTCACATTTCTGATTATAAAAATAATTGCCGACGAACCCACGCATCTCGGGTTGCAGATTCCGTTGACATTGAACTACTTGACTTATGTTAGCGAAACAATTAAGTATTTTCTTCCAGTGTTAAAAAGATAATTGACGGAGTTGAGTTATTTGGGAAACTGCCACGACTACCCGGAAGTCCACTCGACTGGTGACCCCTAAGTACGCTGCCCACCGCCCCGCAGTTTGACGACGACGAAGAAATTATCCTTTTCCTACCGGAGTTAAACACGTGTTGCTTGCTTGCTTACATATTCGTATCTTCCCCAGCATCCCGCGTACTCCTCTGTAAGCTTTGCATCCCTTCACAACCCCCGAGCACAAGGAGGTGACAAAGTCCCTCTCAGCCAATCAGAGAGAGGCACCCTGCCTTCCGCGAATGCGTGAGTCCGCTATAACGGCCTACATTTGTTACACAAAATAAAGTTGTACATTTTAACATCACTAAAATACATAAATAATCTTCTTACTTTTGAATATTATTGACATCTCTTAATTAATACATTATTACAATAAGTATTTCGTTACCAGTGTGCCGGAGAAGGCAGGGGAAGAAAGAGCAGGAAGAGAGAGAGAGAGAGAGAGAGAAAGAAAGAGATAAGGAGGGGGACAAGGGCTATTCTTTCGGCTCCAAAGCCCACATGTGGCATTGCAGGCTGCAGCTAGCCTTCTAGGTCCCCAGATTGATGAGTACTTACTCACAAAAACTATAATGAACACATGCAAACTTATGCTAATTACATTACCATAATTGACCAAGTGGCGCTTTACAGGTTACAATGATTCTCCAGCATTCAGTGAAGGAACTGTGTGCTTACATCTCCGATTCCATTTCACTCACCACCACAACGCTTGACGTCAGGACAGCTAAGTGCCATTGGACACATCATTTACCTACTTTAAAATTAAAGCTACTGTAATATTATATATTTTTAATTAAAGAGACATGTCATAATCCTGAATTTTGTTTTAATACAGCATTTGCTTTTATGTAAAATTTAAATTTTAATATTATAATTCTTATGTTGTTATGTAATTAATATTATAAATTTTTTTTTTGTTAATGATTTCAAGTTTTATGTTTTAAACTTCTGTAATAAATAATGTGCGGGGTACCCCTTTTATCTTCCACAATCGTTTGCACATAATTTTAATAATTAATCTCATCTATTCATACAGGCTTACATGCCTAATTTATTTGAATGTCATTTATATATCTTGTTTGTTTCCATATTAAAAAAAAAGAAAATACTTAAATAAGAAATAAATAATTTCATTATTTAACAAACCACAAATCAACGTCTTATCATTTATAATTGTTCCTTTGGGCATTTTAACTATTGTTTGAAGTATCTAGTAAGGTCAAGTTATATTTTCTAAACACCTTACGTTTATTTTATTTTTAATTCTTTTGTGCGGTGTGCTTGTGGCCTAGTCGTCTTTCTCAAGTGTTTATTTTGTGTGTTATTGTATTTATTTATTTGCTGTCCTGTTCTTTTGTTTATTTTGCCACTTTGTTACTTTAATTGATGTGTGGCTGTTTTGGACAGGAATTTTGTTTGGCGATGATAAACACTTAAGTGTATTGCTTCCAATTTCAATAATTAATTTTATCCCCGAAGCACACCGGCACTAACTGGTAGCAGAGCGTGGTTGTTTCATTTATAATTTCGTTAAGTAATTATCTTCGCTCTCGTCAGTGAGGGTTCGCGTCCAGGCAGATTCTCAACCTGGATGATTCTTGTCTTGGAATATTCACAAGCTGGACTATTGACGAGCTGACCTGTAGTCTCTTTTGGGGCATTTTCTTCGCCTTTTCGTCTTCTTTGTTTTGGCGCTGTAACTGGGAAACATGAAATCTATAAATTAACAGCTGTCACACTTATTTTTAATGTAATATTTGTATGTTTTTAAATAATTAATTTCAATTTGATAACAATTTAAAATTTTAAGGCCTAACGGATGCATCCAATTTACAAGTAATTTTGTTTTTATTAACTTATTACATCATTGAATCGGACGTACGTTATTAATTTAGTCTATAGAATGGGCATTTATTGTTTCGCTAATATTATTGTGAATTTAAGAAAAAATATTATTGTATAATCAATTCACTATCTACATTTAACCAGGCCTGCAAGATTTGGGGTTTTTATAATTTCAGTACAATTTCAGTACTAATGGATTATTCATGGATGTCAATAATGTTGTGAATTTTATATTAAAAAAAAAATTAAAACAAAATATTTAATATTGCAGTAAAAACTAAATATTCATTTTGAGCAACCACAAATTCAGAGTTCTCATTTAGTATATTTTCATATTTTCCTCTGGTGTACATTGTTTGTCATGGCGAGAGAGCCTATATTTTTATTCAAATAATTATTTTTCTTTGCCCGTTGCGTATGGTAGCTCAGCATTTATTTAATCGTGCATTGTTTCCACTTTGATATTGTTTGTTTACAACAGCTTCCTCTGGTTTTTGTGTGTTTGTTAATGTGCCACCTTCTGTTCTCTTCTATGTTTTATCCGTGGACATTTTTTGTGTTTATTTGCCAGGGACTGTTGTTTTGGTTTTACGATTAATGGCTATTTTAAATAATTCATTAACCTAACACACGCACACGGTGCAAACTGGTAGTAGTTAGCATGGTTGGTTCATGTCATTATTTTTGTGCAACTAAATTAGTTGCAGTTATCATGTTTTGATTCATGTTGATATTGATGTGGTAAAATTAATTTGATAGCTTTGGAACGCAAATTTTTGGTCGTTATGATTTATATTTGTGGTATGTTTCGAAATATTTAAATAATCTGCAATATAATATTATTTTGTTACAAAAATATTTTTTATAATGTTTATATAAATATTTATGCAATTAATTATGTGTGTGTGTGTATATATATATATATATATATATATATATATATATATATATATATATATATATATATATATATATATATATATATATATATATATA
>PNEQ01029039.1:0-16936 GCA_003012365.1 Medauroidea extradentata | reverse complement strand
TTTCAGCACGTTAATGATACACCCCGGCTAGCTGTGGTAGTCGTGCAGCCTGCCGTTCAGTTGCGACCTCCCCCGCCAGACACTCCTTCGAAGCCACAGTGCCCCGCTACTAGCTGTCGTGGAAACATCGTCTTTACTTCATTCGCTGTCTCATGCATGTTTTCTTTTTATTGTTAGCTCTCCTTCTTTCTGATAATAGACCAGGTTGGTTTTTACACTCACCATCTCTACTTCACAAAATGCTAGTTCTTCAATTGCCAAGAAATCGAACTTAATATTAGTAACGTATCAGTAACTTCGTGGAACTAATTACTGGTTAATCCAGGTTGTTTGTTAACCTTTTAATTTGTATTTATTTGAATGTAGTAGTGTATGCTGCCCGGTCAGCTAATTTATGTCATTAGTTTCGAACTGACGAGTTATGTACGGTTGTATGGATTTAGGCGCATGGAACAACTCTTGACAACTTCACGAATATTAGTTTGGAAAAGAAAGTTTTGCGATGACAGATTTACTGTAGTATTAAATTATCATGCGGTACTCCTGTTGACGCCCATACCATCGCTACATTATTCTTCAGAAACTCCTAATTCAAATTACGGTACTGTAAGTTCATTAACATCTGATATGAATATTAGAGTTTCCACAAACTGCCAATACTGTGAACAACAAAACCGGTAACGGTACGAAAGTAAATTTGTGATAGTATATATTTTTTTAAAATTAGAAATATTGTTTTTATTCATATGTTGAGCTGACCAACTCGTTTACCTAAGAAGACCTGCACACTGATGTATCAAAAGGAAGTAAATAAAATATGTTTTTCGGGATCTAAACTGGTTCTGAATGCCTTAGTAGCGTTAGTGAAACATCCTCTGCGAAACCCGCCAGTAATAGGTAATGCAAACCACACTTTACACATGTGAAAATCGCGAGATGGATTATCCTAGCTATGACCGCGTACTCGCGTATAGGCGGTTCGGAGAAGTGAATAGTCAGACAAGGTCTGCTAATGTTCTGTTTTCAGCTAATTCGTATCTTTCCGTGCGTAACGGCTAACGACGGGAAATGTCTACCCTCTCTGGACACATTAGTTTCGCGTGTAAGAACAGTTATCGAGTCATAAGGGATTTATACAGTTTGATAAAGAAATAGTTTAGTACTTATATAAAATACAGTTATGCAGATTTCGGTTGCTTTGTTTCAGTATGGTTGTATTTAAATAGGAAAATACATGGAGCTATATTGCGTAATTTCGCCGCCAAACACACAAGCGGTAAGGCAACTGTAGTTAAGGCGCCCGTCTACCTGCCTCTCAAACTGCGTTGCAGTGTGTTTGAAATACACGTTCTATAAACAAACTGTTCCACGTGTGCTCACGCGGGTTTCGCACGAAAAGAAATAACATTTCAGACCAGGGCGGAATACAACTTTCAACACATCACGTGTACTGCAAACAACCATTTTAAGCCCTTCAACACGGCCGAAAACGGCATTTTCAGACTGCCGTGCCTCACAATATTGTGGACGAATGTCTGCGAAACTAGTATAGAGCCCTGCGTTGGACTTTCCTTAAAACTTTCCACCAATAAAAAGATGGGGTCACCACTGAAAGTGTCAGTCAGGCGAGTGTTCTACGATAGCACTGCACGCCGTTTCAGTGTCTTGCTGTAGAGGCGATACCGCGTTACAGGAGCTGGTCAACATCGCCCTTCGTGCCGTGCCTCACTCACACAAATACACGGCCAGTAGGCGGGCGCCTTAATGTTGAATCATATGCAGTAACTAATGACTAGTGATATTTTTACAAAAGTTAAACTTATAGTGCTCACTCGATTCCGAACACGGCAAGGATGTTAACGAAAAAAACACTGTAAACAATTGATTTTCCACTAGGTTGGAACGCCGAATCTTTCATTGTGAATCAATCTCAAGTGTTTACTTTGAAATATTGAGACGACGTAATGTTGCATTAATTTCCTCAGCATGCAGTGAGCGAAAACCAATAAATATACGTAGTACAAGATTGGCTCATCAAGTTTAGCCCAGGCGATGTTTGTGCCCGTATCTAGCTGGGCATCGCGACTTAGTTGTATCACTGGAGTAGTTGCCCTTTTCATCGCCTCTACGTATTATTTCGAAAGCTCCCAAGTTTATAGGCCACGCCGGAGAGAGCTTTTGTCAGGGCCAGAAAGTAATGAGACTTCAGCTTTGAGGCCACTTAATAATCAAACGTCGGCTCTGAATTCTATCGCGACCATCGCCGGTTGCACGGGGCGGACTTCGTTAGGCTGCCGTCTGGCCCGCTTTTGTCTGACACGACAAAAGCACCTCGGGCAGCCGAGAATCAATTCCTGCCGGCAACGCCAAGTGGCTGCCCGCTACCTTTACAGCTCTTTTGCGTTACGAAAATGATTTTCTTTCACTCTGCACGACAATGAGAAATAATAATAATAATCATAATACCGCTCGACCTAATAAAGACGTCTCACTCGCACTTCGTTGGTAGCAGCCGGTGTTGTGGGCGAATGGGGGAGAGAGAAAATGTGCTTCGCTGGATGTAGGCAGCTCCCATCTCTCGATTGTCGGGTCTGACCGGAGCTCTGGCGACATGGTGCGTCTGTGTCGGCAGGTGAAAGGTTTTCGTCCAGGATTTGAGGCTGGGCTTTGTCGCTGCGTAGCATTGGCTGGTAACCCAGTTTGACGTGCAGCTAGGAGCTGCAGTGTTCCCACTGTGGGACTTTTAAGCAGTGACCCTTTAATTTTATTGAACGCGTCATTGTAGCAAAGTCCAATGTACTTGTAGACCTCAGTTTCGAACAAATCCGTTACACAGCCTATATCTTGAGAAACAACCTCGTGATAAGCCGACTTTAGCCAAGTTTGAGGGTTTTAAAACAATACTTCCAATATGCGTTATGTCTTGAAAGTCGCATTCATAAGTAGTCTGAAGTGTGTTTTCTTTTCGTTGATAAGCCTTGTGGAAGCACGTTTACTGGTCTCTCAGAAACGTAACACCGAACATGCTGCACGCAGTTCGAGCGCCAGCTAGGCGGCCGCCTTAAGGCTATTCAAGACTAGTGAATATCAGCAGTCTCTCATATGCTTATGATACTCGGAATATATGCTCTGAATCACGTAAATAGACAGCTAAAGCGGTCGCAAACACTGTATAAAGGTTGGTGCGCTCTCCCCTCGAGCTTCAGTCAGAGGAAGGGCGGGGAAGGAGGAGATTACGATGCTTGATCTCTCTATCCCCGTAAGAAATCGTCGCGTCGTGGTCTTATAATAAAAGTATTTCGGACCCGTTTAACGGTTTCTTTTTAGAACGATTGTGTATACCTACATCATTCTGCAGCACAGCACATGCGGCAGGTAAAATATCATCTTAAACCCGAAATAAAATATTTGAGTGCGCATATTTCCATCTGAACTTTGACAAACCAGACAAAAAATTGCGGGTTTATTTTATTCTATATGATTTTTTGATACACGTGAGCTCTTTTTTTTTTTTTCGCTTTCATTTTATGAAGATCTGATCGTTCTTGAACATGTGGTATATTATTGTCATTTCGTAATAGGATAATTAAAACTATGTCGTAAATAAACAATAATTATGTATTCGAATAATAATGCCGTTAAAAATAACATGGCATTTGAGTAATAGTACAATTTACTGCGCGCTGTAGTTAGGCTAGACATAGTTGACCTGAATGAGTACCTTAACATAACATTAAAACCGTTTACTTCCTTCTGAAAATGTAACTAGAAACGAAATCTGGTATCATGCTCCCTAGTTACGACTGTAGCTCTGACGTCACCTGATAGGATTAGCTGAATTAAAATATCGCTTAATACTAAGCAGTGTCAGGCGTCACTTGGATACAGTTAAATTCGCAAGTCAAGTGGTGACATTAAGACATTAAAATAAAATAGTACATTGTTCTTTATTGAATCCCTCCGTGGAAGCATATAATATTTTCCTACATTGCAATAAAAAAATTTGTTAAACACAGTAAAGATTCCAGCACACATCAATTCCTAGAATATTTATAAGCTGCAATTAACACAGACCTCAACACCAAAGGATGTCATAGTTTTATGGTACGCCGTAAACATTTAGTAGTCAGAATTGATCTAATCAGCAATATTGCCCCAAAGGTAAACCAAATGCCAGTTAGATATTGTGACAGTGATTCTTGCTGGATTCCAGTGAATCTTGTTACTACTCCTAGGCACTGACGCGCGGATTATTGAACCTTTTTGGACATTCGGTAGCAGAGGAGAAAGGAGATTAAATGAAAAAGATTCTCCTGTATTCACGTGTGGAACGTGTATGTGAAAGGTTCTTTCGATGCCATTTGTTCAAAGTTGTCTCGTAGACTCGTAGTGTAGAGTAGCCAATATTCGGCAGTCGGAGAAGCAATGTTTTCAGGATCGCCAATAGCCACTTCACTCAAAGCGACTGTGTTTTCTCGCGGACGCCACTTGGCAGTCGTTTCTAGTCATTATTTGAGGGGCCACTGTCGTTATCTTTTGTCTGCGCGCTCTCATTAAAATCTGTTTATCCGTGAGTTAATTTCCTCGGGGGGTTGGCCGGCCCCCTTGGCTTCCCCCTCGTTCCCCGTTCCATCCGCAACATTATCCTCCAGGGACAGCCCTTAACAGGTTTATTGCATGACTGGGGTCACTCAGCGTGTGTGGGGAGGGCCCGAGTTAAATTCCATTAAGAAGGAATTACTGCTGACCCCTCCCCCTAACCCTCTTCCCTTTCTTATGTCTTTGCCTTCAACTCCGAGCACTTTTTTGAATTCTGCTTCATCGCGAGTACGCACATGTCTTGTGTAAGTAAGGGAAGGGCAGTGTAGTTAAATGTAAATTATTGACTTCCCTCTTACCACTTCCCCAGCTCCCTTGCGCTGCACATGTACAAGAGCAGTTTGCTACGAGATATTCTACACTGGATGTCGTCTCAGTGCACGGAGGGAAGGATATTCCACGTTATTTACTGTGTTTATCGCGCTTTTAATGTACTATCCTCGTTTACACGCGAGTACAAGTAACCTGGCAATGCCGATTTGTCATTTGAAACGGAAGAGTTACTGCAAAAAAAAAAAGGTAGCCTATAAGGGAACATAATGCTTGTGAAGTACTTGTTTATATATACATATGCATACATACCTACATACAGAGTGTTTGGTAACTATAGGTATAAGCGAAAGGGGTGAAAACCTCGCTGCTAAACGCTGATTAAAATATCTTCTTGCTATTTCATCCTGCACATCCCGTAGAAAATTAGTACACCCAGTATCGGCTCGTAGGTTGTTGCTAGGGAGTGCACATGTTGCAGAGAACTGTATGTGGTTGTGTCCTAGTTGTCGCTACAGCCACTGACACGCTGGTATGTAGGTGCGACTTATCACTGACTGGTCACAACACTATAAGTAGCCAGTAGATATTTCATTGGCATTGGTATACGGCGGCGCATTCACACGAGTGTACAGTTCTCGGCAACTTGTGCACTCCCTGGCAACAACCCACGAGCCGCCACTGATTACATCAACGTATAGTCTTAGGTGTCGAAAAATATTCTCTACTACGTTACTTGACATATATGTACTTAAGACGTGGAAAAATTCTGAGACAGTTGTGGCTGGCACAAGTCTATTTTAGTTTGTGGCGGTTAGGAACTGTTGACACCTAAGGTTCCGGTGTCAGCGTCCAAGAACGTTGGGAATACAGGTCCAGAGTGTTTCAACCCTTCCCGGCCAGTGTACTCGAACCCAGACCTCCAGAACCAAGAATCCTCCCACGGTGCAGCTAGCCACTGTACTTCCGCATACCATGATGCGAGGCTATTAAGTCGTTCGCTGCTTTATAAAAGCCACGTCGTGTAAGACTGACGGCGGAACCAAAGATACTGCTCGCTATGCAAATATATCTGCACCCCCCTCTTTCCTAGGGCAGTCTACTCTTCCTACCCTCTCGTCCGCCCGATGCTTTAATCGCCAGCCATCACGCCATCTACCGCACGCAGGCGTCGTTTGATTCTCTGTACGTGTCTGTTCAGAAAGCCCCGTGTGGGTCAAAGGAAGAGTTCCACACAACTGGAGGACTGGATCCACGCAATAACATTTTGTGTCCTCTAGCTTTTACGAGTATTGTCTGGATTTGTGACGAAGTGTGCGTATGTTTGTTTCTTTTCACATACACAAATTGTTAAATAATTTGAGTAAAAACAAGATAAAATGTAGACGTAAAATTTAGCTATATGAAAAGGGAACACAACCCGGCAAGTCGTGTCTAGGGTGTGGTTTCATGTACAGAATAATTTAGAATTTTAATGGGGATTTTTCTATGACTTTCTATCGTTTTTTGCCGGTCAGAAAATTGTATGCTATTCCACTAGCAAGTTAGACTTACTGGTATCGGCAGTGTTCTATTCTTTAGCTACATAAATTGTATTTTCATCATCACAAATATTTGGCATTGTATTATTAGCTGAACGATTCTTTCTGTTGTACTGTAATCTGATTAGTAAAATTCTGAATAATATTTTTTTAATGGATCAGTTGGGACTTTTCATACAATGTTAGGGTAATAAATGCATCTGTTTGATTCATGCAAAGATAATTATCAGAAATTTGATAAAATTATAAAAAAAATTTAAATTATTATTTAGCTAAATAAACAAGAAACGTAGTAAATTTTAAAGAACGTTTTATAGGAAACTTTATTAACGGACGATATAGAATTCTTGTTATATTACTTCGCGCCGCTTTCTGGAAGATGTAAAACTTGTATTGCTGTTGATTGCTTGACTGTTGGAACACCTGGTCGATAGAGTTATGGATTCCCGCAGCAAATAAATAACTGTACGCAGTCAATTACACGCCTTCACGGCCCGTTTGTCCTCCCAGCGATGTTTTCCTTTCAACTCGCCGACCGACTTTAGAAACACACTCTCCTACCCAATCCCTTAGTTTTCTTGTAAGATTCTCTGTACTTACGGGTGCGTGCTCTTGCACGCGTACGTATTTGTGTAACATAGTTTTTTAAAGTCAGACTTTGTCATTGTGTGAAATCCACCATCGATCATTTGATTATGGTCGTGACCCTTAGTAACCATGCATTAAAAAAAATTTCCGCAACTTTTTAGGTTGGTGATCATTGTAAAATGGATATTCGTATGTGGGAATCGTCGCTGGTCGGCGGGTTTTCTCGAGGAGCTCCCGTTTCCTCCGCCCCATTATTCCGGCGCTTCTTCATTGTATGGGTCTCAGTCCACGTCACAACTCAAGGCTGGTGGCAGCGTACGGGCCCCAGATAAAATTATCAACAGCTCGGTGGGGGCTGCCATAAGTTGCATTACTCATACGATGCTATCATCATAAAACAGCATTCTTTCGCGAATTTACACCTTAAAATCATACACGGGAGTAAGTATCAAATATCAACTATTGTACTAAACAATTAAAGCTATTTGTGCCGAAAATTAAGCATAGATTCAATTGGTATTTTGATGATTTAGTAATTAATAATTTCGTGTAATTTGCTTTGAACGCCGATGAGTAAAATGTTCCCGATGAGTAAAATCTCCGTTAAGTTACTACATAGTTTTAGTGTAATTCCTAAATCGGTTCACATGAGTATTTAGTAAACTAAATACGCCAGTTGCGACTTGGCCCGACTGAGTGTAGGGGCGTATCACACCTGCTCTCGTGTCGTAATAAAAGTGTATAAAGCCCTCAGAGCTTGTATAATCGATGGTATCGTCGACGTACGGGAGGGATGCCAAGGCCTCGCTCGACTGGCAGTACTTGGGGCGCATGTCGTGCCTTACTTGGCGTGCCAGCCGGTCGTAAATACTGCGCTAATTGCATTGCTGAGTGCGCGATTCACAATTCTGACCTGCCCAGTGTTAGCGCTGGGAGGTGAAGAAAGTTTCTGGGAGGCGGGGTCGAGCAACGACGAGATTATTTACTACTAAATAACACTCAGCGGCTTGCCTGTAATCTCATTATTTCTAAATTGTTAATTAATGTAATCATCAGTTATGTTAGCTGTGCTGCCGCTGCAAAGATTTAATGTTTCGGCGCTCCGTTGTAACCCAGTGTCCCGGCGATACAGGTTGGTTTAGTAAGGGCGTGCATACAGGATGTTTACATTCTCAAAACGTTCCGTAGTATGGCCCATATTCCCGTTTCGTTTTACAAGACTTTACTGAAGCATGTTGGACATTCCACGAGTCCTGCCAATCTAAAATAAGTTCTCACACTAGTACATGGACAGGGTGACATTACCACGTTCTGTAATAGTATCGCAGTATTTCTGCGCTAGGCACTTGTTTTGCGATAAAACAGCGCGATGCTCTGCAAATGTACAGTTGTAGCCTGTTTTCCAGTTATTAAATAAAAAAAGCGTCAGTAAAGTATATCTCATTATAAGTATTCCATATTTTGACAGTTTATTTCTGAGAAGTGCGTCTGTAAACAGTATTGTGGATATAGTCAGTGTCGTCTAAGTGCTCCGTATTTTGACAGTTCACTTGTGAGAAACGTGTCTGTACACTGACTTGTGGAGACCGTGCTTTTCCAGGCAGCCAGGTAGGTTTAAAGCTCCAAACAATGGAACTATCGGACACATTTCTCAGAAGAGAAATGTCAAAATACGGACAAGTTACATGAAACAGACTGTACCTTGCTTTTCCAGGAAGGCAGGTATGTTTAAAGCTCCAAACAATAGAACTACCAGGCAAGTCTCTCACAAGAGAACTGTCAAAATGTGGGAAAGTTACATGAGGCAGACTATATGTATTTTGCTATATAATGACTTTAAGTACAGTTGGTCTTACTTTTATATTTAGAGGATGTTAGCAGACGTCATTGTTCAATGCGTTAAAAACAATTCCATAGCAAAGGGCCTCTTCTAAATTATTGAAGACGTTTGCGAAACGTTTCTGTTAGCTCGGGTAGAGTGAACTATCAACTCGATTTGTTTAAACGTTGATTTGAGTGAACTTTGCTTGCGTTCAAAAACGACTTCAACTTATTGCTTGCATGCGTTCGGTCTC
The DNA here is from genome assembly GCA_003012365.1 of Medauroidea extradentata. Lineage (NCBI taxonomy): Eukaryota > Metazoa > Arthropoda > Insecta > Phasmatodea > Phasmatidae > Medauroidea > Medauroidea extradentata. The sequence goes on along the minus strand of PNEQ01029039.1, from coordinate 7,863 downwards.
AACCTGGCAGAACTTCTGTTGATCGATCATCCGGGTCCCGTGATCGAGGAAACCTAGCGACAACGCGTTAGGCAGCAGTTGCATATCAGCTTGTGTACTGTAGTTGGCCGAGATCCTGGCTTTGCGTACACTTGGACGTAGTGCGTCGTGTAGTGGGGCTGGTTACCGGAGCCGTGAACAGCGTATCTAACCTTGTGTACCCAAGTCACGTGATATAGTGCTTATAACGCTGGCAATCCTTTTACGAGGGGACGGGTAGCTGCAGATAACATCTTACACAATATTTTCCCCCCTTCTCCCGAGATTGTTTCCTTCCCGTTCATGGGGTATTGGTCACGCTTACAGTTAATTGGTGTTTTTAATAACCTATTTTTTTTTTACCGGCTGGCCATTAAGTATTTCGTTAACTTTCCCCCGCCTCCGCTCCACGATATTGCGTCCCGTCGGAGCTCAGGTCGTTTTCAATTAATTTATTTGTAGATCGCGGGCTGGCCGTCTGTGATCGGATCCTGGGGCGGGAGCGATGCTGGAAATGCTTCAGTTTTCCCTCAAGATGAATGTGCTTGCTACTGTCGTGGGCATTCCTAATAATTACAGGGAAGCTGCGTTATTAATTATTGTTTAATGTTCCACGGACAGAGTTCTGTGCTCCCTGGCGCAACTGATGGCGTACATCATTTTCACAACATGCCACTTCATAAATCTTCGCACCGTTCAATATTTACCCACAAAAATGATTCAATTAAACTAATTATGTATAATTTTCGAAGTCGATTTGTTAGAGGCTGATTCTCGACAGACTTACGACGTTAAACTCTCTTTAGCCCGCCATTAACCCCGGCCAATAATTAAATTTTAAGGAGTTTTCCCGCGTACACTCGAGTAAGTCCTCAAGTACTGGCTGGTCATGCGGGAAGAGTGGATTATTTACGTGAATTTGAAATACTGTTTTAATTTCATGTTTAAAAAAGGAATACATGAAATGTTGCAAGTGTCTGGAGAGCTGTAGTAAATTAAGATTTTCCTGATAGAGAGGTGGAAGAGTAAAGAAGAAGGGACAGCCGACGCCGCTCTTCAGTAAAATATGATTGTACATTAAAAAAGCCCCATAATTCTGAAAGACTGTCAGAGAAAAAAACTGCCAATAAATGATTTGAAAAGGTTTCCACTTAATACAGCGACATTTATCTGTTGCGCTGTATCTCTTTACAACATACTATTTTTTTTAAAATACCATTAATATGAGTACTTGTTTGTTCGTTTTTGTCATACGTACAGTTAGGGTATGCAGCTTTAATTGCCTAGTTTACAATTAATTACATTAACTAAACAATGAATCCGTATTAATTGTGCAGGATAAATACACTTGGCAAGTGTAAACACAATCGTAATTGAAATCATTACAATAGGCGTTGAGATTGGGCGGTTCAATGTTAAAATACCTCTCGTTCAATCAGCTTAGAAAATGATTAGTTTTCCAATCAATAATGTCACCAGATTACCCTACGTAAATAACACAATACTCCAAAATTGTGTCTCTTACGGTGTACAACTAATTTGTAGCTGTCCGAGAATCAAATCATTTTAAAACGTCTGGCGAAGAACGTTAGCTTTCCCTTCTGTCCAGTATTTCTCAGAACGCAACAATAATACCACCAAGAAGGTACGATAACACTCCCACGCTTAAGGCATGCGAGCTTAGTGACGTAAATGGTGTGTGCAGTGCAACCAACACTCTGCGTGCAGAACACAAAACAGGGCTTAAGTAAGATAACCCGTAATAACAGTGCTGTCTCCGAATCTCTAATACATGCTACCAGTCGCTCTCACATTACAGTATTCTTGGGTGTTGACCATAAAAACATGCACCAGAGATCACAAAATAATTTATTATCAGTGCTTTCTTGCATTAGACAAGGTTCTGTTTGATATGACATTTTGTTATCATTGAAATAAACCTTCTTTAGTACTTACTAGCTTTTACGTAAGCCCTTCTCAAGATTGTTTTAGAGGGCCTGAGGAATTAGGTAAAACTAAAAACGCAAAATTAAACCAATTTAAATATCCGGGTTTTGGGGACTCAGTATTAATGATATGAAAAACAGCAATTATAGGTATTTTTTGTTGCCATCTTTATGGGCAATTATTTGCCAGAGTGACGCTGTAGCATAATCTCTTGCTTCGGCAAGAAATAAACGAAACTTCGGTGTCAGAGATTGTGCCCCAGAAATACGTCTCTCGGGTAAAATATTTTATCAAATAGGATCGCTGGTTTTAAATATTCCATATTTACTTCGAGATAACTTTAATTTTTAATTGTGACATTGCTTTGTTTTCACGATGTACTTGTCTGAGCGGGGACGCATCACATCTGTATGTTATAGTCAACATAAACTAATGAGAGTGATGACATGTATACACCGTGTTTCTCTGGCCATACGGCAATGTTTATTATAGATGTTACCTGATCATACACCAGTATTTTGTACGAACTGTCCTCGTATCTACAGGAACAACAAATATCACATGAACATAGGTCCAACAATGTACAACTTCTGTACTACAGTTCACAGTACGTGATGTAATCGTGCATAGCTCGGGTTGGATCACCACTGGATCGTGATAGTGTGGAATACCGTTGCCGCTATAGGGCGGGGACTACATACTAGAGAAGTCGTATTTAATTGGACTGTAGGCATTGTGCGATGTAGCGTTCCACAGTAACAATGATCCAGTTCGCGTGCCACGTACTCTAGTCATGAGATCTGTAGTACAGTAACGGTCCGTTTTCAGCCCTATGTTCACACACCTTTTATTCCTCTAGATATTAGGAGTGTTGTACCAAATATTGGTATGCAATTTTGCAACATCCTGAATAAAAAATTAAATAGCACCGTAAAAATGGTCTCACTGTACCGTGAAGACGGAGTGAGTGAGATATTATTGTCAGCACTAGGTCTTTGGCGCTGGTGAGGGGGCATGGGATGAGTATGGAGCAGTGCCGGAATGAGGGGCGGGAGAGGTGGTAGATCCTCGAGAATCCCGCCGACCAGCGGCATCGTCCGTCACGATTCCCACATGCGAAAATCCAGGGACCGACCCCGCCGGGAATCGAGCCCGGATCGCCTTGGTGGGAGGCGAGAGATCTGACCCCTCGGCCACTGCGGACCCTCCGTGAAGATGGAATTTAAATGGTGATCGTGGGTGTGGCGAGTTGAGACGCGTGCTAGACGACCTTGCTCGATGTTTGGTGGGGACATTTTCGCCGCGTGTTTTTTTATCACTACCGCTGGAGGCTTGACTGAGAGTGAAGGGAATGAGGCGAGCTCAAGTTGTAGTTGGTAATTGCGAGATGGGCGGGGTCGAGGCCTAGTTTTCCGCGCGATGTGGCCTGAGGCGCTCAATGAAGTCGTCCGTGCAGGAGCGCACTTCAGCTGCAGGGCTTCTCTCTACCGGCTTATGTTACGTCCGTCGCCTCGCCAACTCCGCCTCGCTTTCGTCAAGAGGACTTGTTGCGTAATGCTAAAATTAAATTAAATTAAAAATATGTCACGAACTTAATGACTAATAGTTCGTCGAAGTGACACGATAAAATCTTTCACCGGAATCAAACGTAAGAAGAGTTTGGCATGAAAGATTGTGCCCCCTGTTATTCATACCTCACTCGATTTATTTTTTATATCGATTTAGAGAAATTCAGCAATTTATAATTAATGCAATTATGACTGGTGTAAGTACAACGTTCATCTACCCAGTTTTAGCATTGCTGCAATGCAAAAATTATTTGTTCTCCATCAAACATTGTAATTCTACGTATACGCAATTATTTTAACATTATTCAGAAATACTCGGATATGTAAAAACCCAGCAATATGTCTGTAGACTGTACAAGTAAGTTTTGTGTATTTACAACCATATTCGACACCATGTTTCTATGGAATTTTGACGTAAAGGTATAACAAATTTCGTAAAAATTGACAGGACGCCAAAAGTTTGTTTCTTATCCAACACTGTATCCATAAACAAGCCTTTTCTTGTTAGAGTACAATTTTTTACCGTGTGGCCTATCGTCAGCTTAGAGTACGTGCAAATGATTATTACGTGCCCGTTAGCTACGAATGGAAAGAAAATTTACATTGAACTCAAGTGATGACTAGCATTAATTCAGTGAGCACTGAAGTGTTGTAATAAAGTTGTCATGGTAGTCATAACCCGTATTCAAATGCATATGAAACAAGAGAAGACCACTCCCAAATGCCTACCAACGGAAGCGTTACACTTGATCGCCTTGATTCGGTGCCAACGTTACCAACGTTTAATTGCAAGTTAATACTTGCTTTCTAATATATGCAAATAGGGGTACTGCTTTTTTTCTAAAGGTTATAAAATTTCTCAGTTATTTGACTCGCGTTAAATAGTATTACGGGTTATAACGTGTCCATTGTAGTTATACTTCATGGTCAAGACAACTGAAGTTGTTGGATGTTATTTAAGAGATGTAACTTTTAATAAGAAAGCTACATTCAATAATTCAGTAACTGAGTGAAACGATGCGATTGTTCGTGTGCTGTCGTATCTCAGTAGTAGTTGGCGCTGGCGCAGGGAAAAATGTCAAAAAGAGGTGTCAGGGGGGGGGGGGTGACTGAGAAATATTTGCATAGAAAGCAGTACCTCAGATTCCACCGTCTCTGGCCATCAAACTTAAGGGTGTTCTCGTGGAAAAAAATGCATAAGTTTAATTTGCACGACATAAAGTTCGTTTTATAGACGTTACTTTTGTGACTATATTTTACACTTTAAAACATTATTTAGATCTCATAGTTTTTCCGTAGCAGCATGACAAAGTTAGCATTCGCAAGTTACGGGAAAATAGTAATAACAAAAACCAACTCGAATACTCGAATAAAATAATTTACACTGAAATAAGATATTATGGACAATATGCTGAAATATTTAAAGTCACTCAACAGTCATTCTGTATTTTTTTAAAATTCCGGTAAATAAAGTAAATTGTTATCATTTTCAGATTTTTTTAAAACCTTCCAAGGAATCTCATTATGTGTTTTTAAATATTTTAGCATACTGCCCATAATATCTCATTTCAGTGAAAATTGTTTCATTCGAGTAAGACACTTGGTTTCCGTAACTTGCAAATTTTGACTTTGTCATGTCACTATGGGAATACTAGGAGAGTTAAAACATTTTTACTGGTGGAAGATGTCACAAGTAACGTCCGTAAAGCGATTACTATGCCGTGCAAATATAATGTAGTGAATTTTTTGCCACGTGAACGCCCTTGACACGCCGTGTCTTTTGTAAACTGCATCATGGTATGAGGAAGTCCAGTGGCTTGCTACGTTGTGGGAGCATTCTTCGCTCTGCAAGTCCTGGTTCGAGTCATACATATACAAATACCGCCTGCTTCAAACACAATACGAACAACTCATGTGCTTACTTAAGGCCATGCATGCTCTTCAGTTTATACTATTTTTTGCGATAATTATTTTTTAAACTTAAACGAGAGCAGATATAAAAAATCTGTCTGGCAGTTTTGGTCATACTGGTTTCTGCCGTGATAACTAATTTTTTCAAAGCTAGAAATTATACGATTTCGACTAAAAGGTCAATTAACCAGAATGTAGTTAATTACACGATTAGCTAAAACCATCAAAACTGCCATACATATTTTTGATGTCTGCTCTCGTTTAGGCGTAAAAAATGAACATCAATAAATGAATTAGAAACTACAAAGCCTGACTGGATTTAGTTTCTTGGGCATTGCGATATAGGTGACTGTCAAAGATAAATAAAGATAATAGAAAAACATAAATAAGCAGAGTATGCTTTAGTCAACAGTATACATACACAACATAAAATTCCATAAATGAGATCGGGCCAAATAAAAAAAGAAGAACAAACAGATAAGGCTACAGGGGTGCATTTTACTTTTTTTTTGCGCTAGTGTGAATTTTCTGCAGGTAGCTTCATTAACAGCGTGTAGCAAATGTAACATCCTTGGAAGGCATCGGTGGTGTAGACCTAGTGGGTCACCACTCGCCTCTCTTCACGGCGATCCGGGTTAGGTTCACGTTGGGGGGGGGGGGGGGGGTGGATTCCAGATCTTCGCATGTGCGAAAGTGGCGGGCGTTGCAGTTGGCCGGAGAGGTTTCTGACTGTACCCTTGTATTCCCGCCCATGTATTCCGACGTTGATCCACATCATCGTGTATCGCGCGTGCACTTTGATCTTAGCAATCAGCAACATTTATAATAGCCAAGAACTGTAATTAATTGGGTTCAAAGATGTAAAGTTTTGAGATGTGTGAAATATTTACACTTATTTTTAGTTACATTGATGTTTTATATTAAAAATTGTCAAGATGAATGCTAAATAATTAAAAGAAAATTTTAAGCAATGCTCACTTTATCGTGAACAATCTATATTATGAATTCCTAGTTCTAATATTCGCTTCGGCCTTCCTGGTTTAGGTTTTCCGTGGGTAAATTAGTGCGTAAATCGTCTAATGAAATCGCTGTTGAAGAGACACAGTAGCCGAACTAAATGAAAATTACTAAAATTTAATGACAATTCGACTACTGAGTGTTAACGATCCAGCTATTGACGACCCACCCTAGCGGTAAAATGCGAAGCTGACTAGAGCCGCAGGCACCGTATAACGTCGGCGCAAGGAACGACGACCTCGAAGGTCCTCGGACATTCGCCGCCAGCTCGCGACAGCTAGGTTAAGGGTTGTGACTGGGGAAATAAAGGGTCGCGAGGTCCGGCTGACGGCGCGGTGGAGTTGTTGGAAGCGACGTCGCGCGGCTAATTAATTTAGCGCTAACGAGCGCGCCGGCTGTAGGGGCGACGCACCTGCCCTTGTTTTATTGGGCGGCGTGTAATACAGGTACCGCCATGCGCACCAGACAATGACCCACATGATGCGCTCTCACCCTCTCCGTGCGCTGTGCGTGGTCTGTCGTCGCTTGAACCCTGCCACGTCTTGGAGCTGGCTTCGAACTCGCGACCAGTCTAAACCGCAGGCTAAACACCATCCGAACTTACTCTTTACGTATGTCACCAACTATCCACGCATGAATTACCAGCACATATTATATAAACACAATAGGCTTAGAAACAGTTACGTATACTGTTATTTACGTTTGGTAGCCCCAACACGCGCGCTTTAGTATTACCTCTGTAATGTATCTTGTTCCAGCTAAAACTAGCAGGCGAACTTTGCCCAATACAGGTTGGAACAGAAGTATGTATCTCATAAGAGCGACTTATAAAAATGAAATTAAGTCATATGCTATAGAAAGGTATAAACATATATATAATATCACACTCTACAACGTTGACGAAGATGGGGCAGGTGTGCCAATGTTGCCCATGGTGGAAGATCTGAAACATTGGACATAACTGCCAACTCGTCTGTCAGAAATTTAGAATTTGTTCGCGAAGTGGATTACTGTATACTCACTGTTAGTTGAAACTTTTACCCCCTGAATTATATGCTAACAGCACGGTAAATCTGCTAATTTGATATTATAAAGTTATTTTTACTTTCGTCCCACACAAGCAGATTCTAAAATTATCCGGAGTTTTCCTCATAGTATACATGTGTTAGTACTTTTTTCCCCTTTGTAACTCATTTCACACATAATTGCACTGAACTAAGCGCAATAGTTATAAACAAAACTGGAGTTGAGACTAAAACTGCAGGATTGTAGTACTTCCATTCAATTAACAATTCAGTAAGCATAAACCAAGAGCAGAGTAGAATCACAAGGTAGCTTGTTCTAAATGTCCCGTAACATACTTCAAATGAAAAGATTGCTTAGGTGTGTGTAGATCCAGAAG
>PNEQ01029037.1:6168-17036 GCA_003012365.1 Medauroidea extradentata | reverse complement strand
TGGTCGAATACGAATAATATTCCCCAATAGTGAAATTATAGTGGTCCAATACTAATAATATTCCCCAAAAGTGATACTAAAGTGGTCCAATACTAATAATATTCCCCAATAGTGATAGTCAAGTGGTACAATACGAATAATATTCCCCAAAAGTGATAGTAAAGTGGTCCAATTATAATAATATACCCCAATAAAGATAGTTAAGTTCTCCAATACTAATAATATTCCATAACAGTGATAGTGAAATGCTCCAATACTAAAAATATTTCCCTAATAGTGATAGTATAGTGGTCCAATACTAATAATATTCCTTAAAGTGTTACTAAAGTGGTCAAATACTAATAATATTCCCCAATAGTGATAGTAAAGTGCTCCAATACTAATAATATTCCCTAATAGTGATAGTGAAGTGCTCCAATACTAATAATATCCCGCAGTAGTGATAGTAAAGTGGTCCAATACTAATAATATTCCCAAATAGTGATAGTAAAGTGCTCCAATACTAATAATATTCCCCAATAGTGATAGTAAAGTGGTCCAATACTAATAATATTCCCCAATAGTGATAGTAAATTGCTCCAATACTAATAATATCCCCCAATAAATATAGTTAAGTGGTCCGATACTAATAATATTCCCCAATAGTGATAGTAAAGTGCTGCAATATAATAATATTCCCCAATAGTGATTAGTAAAGTGCTCCAATACAAATAAATTTCCCCAATAAAAGATAGTGAAGTGCTCCAATACTAATAATATTCCGCAATAGTGATAGTAAAGTGGTCCAAAACTAATAATATTCCCAAATAGTGATAGTAAAGTGCTCCAATACTAATAATATTCCCCAATAGTGATTGTGAAGTGCTCCAATACAAATAATATTCCGCAATAATGATAGTAAAGTGGTCCAATACTAATAATATTCCCAAATAGTGATAGTAAAGTGATCCAATACTAATAATATTCTCCAATAGTGATAGTAAAGTGGTCCAATACTAAAAATATTCCCCAATAGTGATAGTAAATTGCTCTAATACTAATAATATTCCCCAAAAAATATAGTTAAGTGGTTCAATACTAATAATATTCACCAATAGTGATATTAAAGTGCTGCAATACTAATATTATTCCCCAATAGTACATTAAAGTGGTCCAATAATAATTATATTCCCCAATAGTGATATTAAAGTAGTCCAATACTAATAATATTCCCCAATAGTGAAAGTAAAATTGTCCAATACTAATAATATTCCCCAATAGTGATATTCAATTGATCCCATACGACTAATATTCCTTGAATAATGATAGTAAAGTGCTCCAATACTAATATTATTCCCGAATAGAGATAGTAAAGTGGTCCAATACTAATAATATTCCCCAATAGTGATAGTAAAGTTGTCCAATAATAATAATATTCCAGTGATAGTCAAGTGGTTCAATATTAATATTATTCATCAATAGTGATACTCAAGTGGTCCGATACCAATAATATTCCCCAATAGTAATAGTAAAGTGGTCCAATTAAAAAAAATATTCCCCAATAGTGATAGTAAAGTGGTCCAATAATAATAATATTCCCCAGTAGATATAGTCAGGTGGTCCAATACTAATAATATACCCCAATAGTGATATTAAAGTGGTCGAATACTAATAATATTCCCAAACAGTGAAAGTAAAGTTGCCAATACTAATAATATCCCCCAATAATGATAATTATTTGCACCAATCTTAAAAGTATTCCCCAATAGTGATAGTAAAGTGGTCCAATACTAATTATATTCCCCAATTGTAAAAGTCAAGTTTACCTATACTAACAATATTCCCCAACAGAGATAGTCAAGTGGTCCAATACTAAAAATATTCCCGAATAATGATAGTCAAGTGCTCCAGTACTGTTAATATTCCCCAATAGTAATAGTAAAGGGCTATAATACTAACAAAATTCTACAATAGTGATAGTAAAGTGGTCCAATACTAGTAATATTTCCCAATAGTGATAGTAAAGTGCTCCAATAGTAACAATATTCCCCAATAGTGACAGTAAAGTTATCCAATACTAATAAATTTCCCCAATAGTGATAGTAAAGAGGTCCAATACTTATAACATTCCCCAATAGTGATAGTAAAGTGGTCCAATACTAATAATATTCCCCATGAGTGATAGTAAAGTGGTCCAATACTAACAGTATTCCCCAATAATTATAGTAAAGTGCTCCAATACTAACAAGATTCAATAATAGTGATAGTAAAGTAGGCCTATACTAATAATATTCCCCAATAGTGATTGTCAAGTGGTCCAATACTAATAATATTCCCCAATAGCGATAGTCAAGTGCCCCAATACTATTAATAATCCCAATAGTTATAGTAAAGTGCTCCAATTCTAACAATAGTCCACAATAATGATAGTGAAGTGGTCCAATACTAGTAATATTCACCAATAGTGAAAGTAAATTGCTCCAATACTAACAATATTCCCCAATAGTGATAGTAAAGTTCTCCAATATTAATAATATTCTCCAATTGTAATAGTTAAGTGCTCCAATACAAACAATATTCCCAATAGTGTTAGTAAAGTGGTCCAATACTATCAATATTCCCCAATAGTGATAGTAAAGTGGTCTAATACTATTATATTCCCCAATAGTGACAGTAATGTGGTCCAATACTAATAATAATCCACAATAATGATATTAAAGTAGTCCAATACTAATAATATGCCCCAATAGTGATAATAAAGTGGTCCAAATAATATTCCCCAATAGTGACATTCAATTGATCCAATACTAATAATATTCACCAATAGTGATAGTAAAGTTGTCCAATACTAATAATATTCCAGTGTTATTCAAGTGGTTCAATACTAATAATATTCCACAATAGTGATAGTCAAGTGGTCCAATACTAATAATATTCCCCAAAAGTAATAGTAAAGTGGTCCAATAATAATATTATTCCCCAATAGTGATAGTAAAGTGCTCCAATACTAATAATATTCCCCCATTGGGTTTAGTGAAGTGCTCCAATACTAATAATATTCCCCAATAGTGATAGTAAAGTGGTCCAATACTAATAATATTCCCCAATAGTGATAGTAAAGTGCTTGAATACTAATAATATTCCCCAATAAAAATAGTAAAGTTGTCCAATAATAATAATATTCCCCAATAGTGACAGTAAATTGCTACTATACTAATAATACTCCCCAATAAATATAGTTAAGTGGTACAAAACTGATAATATTCCCCAATAGTGATAGTAAAGTGGTCCAATACTAATAATATTCCCCAATAGTGATAGTAAAGTACACCAATACTACCAAGATTCCCCAATAGTGATAGGAAAGTGGTCCTTTACGAATAATATTCCCCAATTGTGATAGTCAAGTGCTCCAATAGTAAAAATAATCCCCAATAGTGAAAGTTCAGTGGTCCAATACTAATAATATTCCCCAATAGTGATAGTCAAGTGATCCAATACTATTAATATTCCCCAATAGTGATAGTAATGTGCTACAATACTAATATTATTCCACAATAATTATAGTGAAGTGGTCCAATAATAGTAATATTCCCTAATAGTGATAGTAAAGTGCACCAATATTAATAATATTCCCCAATAGTGATAGTAAAGTGGTCCAATATAACAATATTCCACAATAATGATAGTAAAGTGTTCCAATACTAATAATATTCCCCAATAGTGATATCTAAGTGGTCCAATACTAATAATATTCCCCAATAATGGTAGTTAAGTGGTTCAATAGTATTAATATTCCCATATAGTGATTTTAAAGTAGCCCAATACTAATAATATTCCCCAACGGTGATAGTAAAGTTGTCCAATACTAATAATATTCCCCAATAATGATAATTATTTGCACCAATATTAAAAGTTTTCCCCAATAATGATAGTAAAGTGGTCCAATATTAATTATATTCCCCAATTGTGATAGTCAGGTTTTCATAGACTAACAATATTCCCCGATAGTGATAGTCAAGTTGTCCAATAATTAAAATATTCATTAATAGTTACAGTCAAGTGCTCCAATACTAATAATATTTCCCAATAGTAATAATAAAGTGCTATAATACTAACAAAATTCCACAATAGTGATAGTAAAGTTGTCCAATCCTAGTAATATTTCCCAATAGTGATAGTAAAGTGCTCCAATAGTAACAATATTCCCAATAGTGACAGTAAAGTGATCCAATACTAATAATATTCCCCAATAGTGATAGTAAAGTGGTCCAATACTTATAATATTCCCCAATAGTGATAGTGAAGTGCTCCAAAAGTAATACTATTCTCCAATAGTGAAAGTTAAGAGGTTCAATACTAATAATATTCCGAATGGTAATAGTAAAGAGCTCCAATACTAAGAATATTCCCAATAGTGATAGTAAAGAGGTCCAATACTATTAATATTCCCCAATAGTGATAGTAAAGTGGTCCAATATTATTAATATTCCCCAACAGTGACAGTAAAGTGGTCCAATACTAATAATATTCCCCAATAGTTATAGTTAAGTGTTCCAATACTAATAATATTCCCCAATAGTGATAATAAAGTGGTACAATACTAATAATATTCCAGTGATAGTCAAGTGGTTCAAAACTAATAATATTCATCAATAGTAATAGTAAAGTGGTCGAATACGAATAATATTGCCCAATAGTGAAAGTAAAGTGGTCCAATACTAATAATTTTCCCAAAAGTGATACTAAAGTGGTCCAATACTAATATTATTCTCCAATATTGATAGTCAAGTGGTCCAATACTAATAATATTCCCCTAAAGTTATAGTAAAGTGGTCCAATACTAATAATATTCCACAATAGTGATAGTCAAGTGGTTCAATACTAATAATATTAATCATTAGTGATAGTAAAGTGGTCAAATACGAATAATATTCCCCAATAGTGAAATTATAGTGGTCCAATACTAATAATATTCCCCAAAAGTGATACTAAAGTGGTCCAATACTAATAATATTCTCCAATAGTGATAGTAAAGTGGTCCAATACTAATAATATTCCAGTGATATTCAAGTGGTTCAAAGCTAATAATATTCATAAATAGTAATAGTAAAGTGGTCGAATACGAATAATATTCCCCAATAGTGAAAGTAAAGTGGTCCAATACTAATAATTTTCCCAAAAGTGATACTAAAGTGGAACAATACTAATATTATTCCCCAATATTGATAGTCAAGTGGTACAATACGAATAATATTCCCCAAAAGTGATAGTTAAGTGGTCCAATACTAATAATATTCCCCAATAGTGATAGTCAAGTGATTCAATACTAATAATATTAATCATTAGTGATAGTAAAGTGGTCGAATACGAATAATATTCCCCAAAAGTGAAATTATAGTTTTCCAATACTAATAATATTCCCCAAAAGTGATACTAAAGTGGTCCAATACTAATAATATTCCTCAATAGTGAGAGTCAAGTGGTACAATACGAATAATATTCCCCAAAAGTGATAGTAAAGAGGTCCAATTATAATAATATACCCCAATAAAGATAGTTAAGTTCTCCAATACTAATAATATTCCATAATAGTGATAGTGAAATGCTCCAATACTAAAAATATTTCCCCAATAGTGATAGTATAGTGGTCCAATACTAATAATATTCCTTAAAGTGATACTAAAGTTGTCCAATACTAATAATATTCCCCAATAGTGATAGTAAAGTGCTCCAATACTAATAATATTCCGCAATAGTGATAGTAAAGTGGTCCAATACTAATAATATTCCCAAATAGTGATAGTAAAGTGCTCCAATACTAATAATATTCCCCAATAGTGATAGTAAAGTGGTCCAATACTTATAATATTCCCCAATAGTGATAGTAAATTGCTCCAATACTAATAATATTCCCCAATAAATATAGTTATGTGGTCCGATACTAATAACATTCCCCAATAGTGATAGTAAAGTGCTGCAATACTAATAATATTCCCCAAGAGTGACAGTAAAGTGGTCCAATACTAATAATATTCCCCAATAGTGATATTAAAGTAGTCCAATACTAATAATATTTCCCAATAGTGAAAGTAAAGTGGTCCAATACTAATAATATTCCCCAATAGTGATATTCAATTGATCCAATACGACTAATATTCCCCAATAGTGATAGTAAAGTGCTCCAATACTAATATTATTCCCGAATAGTGATAGTAAAGTGTTCCAATACTAATAATATTCCCCAATAGTGATAGTAATGTGGTCCAATACTAATAATATTCCAGTGATAGTCAAGTGGTTCAATACTAATAATATTCATCAATAGTGATAGTAAAGTGGTCGAATACGAATAATATTCCCCAATAGTGAAAGTAAAGTGGTCCAATACTAATAATATTCCCCAAAAAGGATAGTAAAGTGTTCCAATACTATTATTATTCCCCAATATTGATAGTCAAGTGGTCCAATACTAATAATATTCCCCAAAAGTGTTAGTAAAGTGGTCCAATACTAATAATATTCCCCAATAGTGATAGTGAAATGCTCCAATACTAATAATATTTCTCAATAGTGATAGTAAAGTGGTCCAATACTAATAATATTACCCAATAGTGATAGTAAAGTGCTCCAATACTAATAATATTCCCCAATAGTGATAGTAAAGCGGTCCAATACTAATAATATTCCCCAATAGTGATAGTAAAGTGCTTCAATACTAATAATATTACCCAATAATGATAGTAAAGCGGTCCAATACTAATAATATTCCCCAGTAGTGATACTCAAGTCGTCCAATACTAATAATATTCCCAATAGTGTTAGTCAAGTGGTCTAATACTAATAATATTCACCAATAGCGATAGTCAAGTGCTCCAATACTATTAATAATCCCAATAGTGATAGTAAAGTGCTCCAATACTAAGAATATTCCACAATAAAGATAGTGAAGTGGTCCAATACTAGTAATATTCATTCCCCAATAGTGAAAGTAAAGTGCTCCAATACTAACAATGTTCCCCAACAGTCATTAAAAGTGCTCCAATACTAATAATTTTCTCCAATATTGATAGTAAAGAGGTCCAATACTAATAATATTCCCCCATAGTAATAGTAAAGAGCTCCAATACTAACAATATTCCCAATTGTGATAGTAAAGTGGTCCAATACTATCAATATTCGCCAATAGTGATAGTAAAGTGGTCCAATACTATTAATATTCCCCTATAGTGATAGTTAAGTGGACCAAAACAAATAATATTCCCCAATAGTGATATTAAAGTAGTCCAAAACTAATAATATTTCCCAATTGTGATAATAAAGTGGTCCAATACTAATAATATTCCCCAATAGTGATATTCAATTCATCCAATACTAAAAATATTCCCCAATAGTGATAGTAAAGTGCTCCAATACTAATAATATTCTCCAATAGTGATAGTTAAGTGGTCCAATACTAATAATATTCCCTAATATTGATAGTTAAGTGGTCCAATACTAATAATATTCCAGTGATAGTCAAGTGGTTCAATACTAATAATATTCATCAATAGTGATAGTAAAGTGGTCGAATACGAATAATATTCCCCAATAGTGAAAGTATAGTGGTCCAATACTAATAATATTCACCAAAAGTGATAGTAAAGTGGTCCATTACTAATAATATTCCCCAATAGTGATAGTAAAGTAGTCCAATACTAATAATATTCCCCAATTGTGATAGTCAAGTGCTCCAATAGTAACAATAATCCCCAATAGTGAAAGTCCAGTGGTCCAATACTAATAATATTCCCCAATAGTGATAGTCAAGTGATCCAATACTATTAATATTCCCCAATAGTGATAGTAATGTGGTCCAATATAACAATATTCCACAATAATGATATTGAAGTATTCCAATACTAATAATATTCACCAATAGTGATAGCCAAGTGGTCCAATACTAATAATATTCCCCAATAATGATAGTTAAGTGGTTCAATAGTATAAATATTCCCATATAGTGATTTTAAAGTGGCCCAATACTAATAATATTCCCCAACGGTGATAGTAAAGTTGTCGAATACAAATAATATTCCATAATAAAGATAATTATTTGCTCCAATATTAAAAGTATTCCCTAATAGTGATGTTAAAGTGTGTCCAATACTAATTATATTCCCCAATTTAATATTCAAGTGCTCCAATACTAACTTTATTCCCCAATAGTGATAGTAAAGTGCTCCAATACTAATAATATTCCCCAATAGTGATAGTAAAGTGGTCCAATACTAATAATATTCCCTAATATTGATAGTAAAGTGGTCCAATACTAATAATATTCCAGTGATAGTCAAGTGGTTCAATACTAATAATATTCATCAATAGTGATAGTAAAGTGGTCGAATACGAATAATATTCCCCAATAGTGAAAGTATAGTGGTCCAATACTAATAATATTCACCAAAAGTGATACTAAAGTGGTCCAATACAAATAATATTCCCCAATAGTGATAGTAAAGTGCTCCAATACTAATAATATTCCCCAATAGTGACAGTAAAGTGGTCCAATACTAATAATATTCCACAATAGTGATATTAAAGTTGTCCAATACTAATAATATTCCCCAATAGTGATAGTAAAGTGGTCCATTACTAATATTATAACCCAATAGTGATACTCAATTGATCCATTACAAATTATATTCCCCAATAGTGATAGTAAAGTGCTCCAATACTAATAATATTCCCCAATAGTGAAAGTCAAGTGCTCCAATACTAATAATATTCCCCAATAGTGATAGTAAAGTGGACCAATACTAATAATATTCCAGTGATAGTCAAGTGGTTCAATACTAATAATATTCATCAATAGTGATAGTAAAGTTGTCGAATACGAAAAATTTTCCCCAATAGTGAAAGTAAAGTGGTCCAATACTAATAATATTCCCCAAAAGTGATAGTAAAGTGGTCCAATACTAATAATATTCCATAATAATGATAATTATTTGCTCCAATATTAAAAGTATTCCCCAATAGTGATATTAAAGTGGTCCAATACTAATTATATTCCCCAATTGTAATAGTCAAGTGCTCCAATACTAACAATATTCCACAATAGTGATAGTCAAGTGGTCCAATACTAATACTATTCCCCAATAGTGATATTCAAGTGCTCCAATAATAATAATATTCCCCAATAGTAATAGTGAAGTGCTATAATACTAACAAAATTCCACAATAGTGATAGTAAAGTGATCCAATACTTATAATATTCCCCAATAGTGATAGTAAAGTTGTCCAATACTAATATATTCCCCAAGAGTGATAGTAAAGTGGTCCAATACAAATAATATTCCCCAATAATGATAGTAAAGTGCTCCAATTCTAACAAGATTCTGTAATAGTGATAGTAAAGTGGTCCAATACTAGTAATATTCCCAATAGTGATAGTCAAGTGGTCCAATACTAATAATATTCCCCAATAGCGATAGTCAAGTGCTCCAATACTATTAATAATCCCAATAGTGATAGTAAATTGCTCCAATATTAACAATATTCCACAATAATGATTGTGAAGTGGTCCAATACTAGTAATATTCATTCCCCAATAGTGAAAGTAAAGTGCGCCAATACTAACAATGTTCCCATACAGTGATAGTAAAGTGCTCCAATACTAATAATTTTCTCCAATATTGATAGTAAAGAGGTCCAATACTATTAACATTCCCCCATAGTAATAGTAAAGAGCTCCAATACTAACAATATTCCCAATAGTGATAGTAAAGTGGTCCAATACTATCAATATTCCCCAATAGTGATAGTAAAGTAGTCCAATTCAAATAATATTCCCCAAAAGTGTAAGTAAAGTGGTCCAATTCTAATAATATTCGCCAATAATGATAGTCAAGTGGTTCAATACTAATAATATTAATCAATAGTGATAGTAAAATTGTCGAATACGAATAATATTCCCCAATAGTGAAATTATAGTGGTCCAATACTAATAATATTCCCCAAAAGTGATACTAAAGTGGTCCAATACTAATTATATTTCCCAATAGTTATAGTCAAGTGGTCTAATACTAATAATATTCCCAAAAGTGATAGTTAAGTGGTCCAATACTAATAATATTCCCCAATAGTGATAGTAAAGTGCTCCAATACTAATAATATTCCCCAATAGTGATAGTGAAGTGCTCCAATACTAATAATATTCCCCAATAGTGATAGTATAGTGGTCCAATACTAATAATATTCCTTAAAGTGATACTAAAGTGGTCCAATACTAATAATATTCCCCAGTAGTGATAAGTAAAGTGCTCCAATACTAATAATATTCCCCAATAGTGATAGTGAAGTGCTCCAATACTAATAATATTCCCCAATAGTGATAATAATGTGGTCCAATACTAATAATATTCTTAAATAGTGATAGTAAAGTGCTCCAATACTAATAATATTCCCCAATAGTGATAGTAAAGTGGTCCAATACTAATAATATTCCCCAATAGTGATAGTAAATTGCTCCAATACTAATAATATTCCCCAATAAATATAGTTAAGTGGTCCAATACTAATAATATTCCCCAATAGTGATAGTATAGTGTTCCAATACTAATAATATTCCTTAAATGGATACTAAAGTGGTCCAATACTAATAATATTCCCCAGTAGTGATTAGTAAAGTGCTCCAATACTAATAATATTCCCCAATAGTGATAGTGAAGTGCTCCAATACTAATAATATTCCCCAATAGTGATAATAATGTGGTCCAATACTAATAATATTCTTCAATAGTGATAGTAAAGTGCTCCAATACTAATAATATTCCCCAATAGTGATAGTAAAGTGGTCCAATACTAATAATATTCCCCAATAGTGATAGTAAATTGCTCCAATACTAATA
>PNEQ01029026.1:0-16617 GCA_003012365.1 Medauroidea extradentata | reverse complement strand
TTTTTCATTAGCATTTTTGGCCATGACGGTTTTCGCGATAGCACTGGCCCCACCCACTAGGCTACCCAATGCAGCCAACGCCGGAAATAATAATGGAATGATACCACCTTTCTTACGCTTTGCTACGCCGTGTTTTCTTTTTTTTATATTTCCAGAACCTGTTTTTACTTTAGCCTTCATAATTTTCGATACGAGCCAAAAGGCTGCTTTCTCACTGAGTCTGGTCTGCGGTGATTTCGCTATTTCTTCTGCTCGGGTTACCATCTCGCGATCTGCTGAGTGATGTTCTTTAAGATCGTTGCTATTAAAATATTCTATATCGTGTTGTTTGCAAGCCGCGTCCAAACGATTAACAGGCTTATCCCCATCCGCTAATCTTGTAGCAAGACGCGTACCTGGTCCACAATAATAATATGATGGTATATGAGCTTCGAAGGGCAGATTGTTAATTATCTTATTAAGTAGACTATGTCCATTTTTAATCTTACGTGTACGAGGCATAGTTTAACACTGAGAAACTTTATATATATATATATAGCGATGCTTATATACGGTTTAGCTCAGTAATAATGAAGATAATAAAACAAGAACATGAATTGCCAATAGTTATTTCAATGGCCGACAAAGTTCACAATACAGTGAGTTTACACGGACCACTGTTTCCACACACAATTAGGGCGGATGTGTCCGGTGCTTCTTCTTGTGGTAAAACGAGTCTGATGCTGAGTTTACTTGAACAACCTAATGGTTTGAAATTTGAGAACGTTTATGTGTTTTCAAAAACACTACATCAAGAGAAATACAAGCGTTTGGAGAAAATTATAAACTGTATTGAGGGAATGAAATATTTTTCTTACAGCGACAAGGAAAAAATTGTGCCGCTCAAAGACGTCTTAGCTAATTCTGTATTCGTGTTTGATGACGTGTGGGCCGAACCGCAAAGCGAGATTCAAAAATACTTCAGTTTAGGAAGACACTATAATGTAAACTGTTTTTATTTAAGCCAGAGCTATGCTCGTATCCCAAAACATTGCTTGAGAGACAATTTTAACGTCATAGTATTGTTTAAGATGGACGATTTCAATATACAGCACGCCTAAAACGATCACGTGTCTACAGATATGAGTCTTCACAAGTTTAAAGAAATTTGCGCGTACTGTTGGCGTGACAAGTATGGATTTCTAGTAATAGTCAAAGACTTTACCATATATAACGGGAGGTTTAGGGAGGGGTTTGACAAATATATTTCAGTCGAGCAAGAATGAATTTCTCAATTTTAAAGTTCGGTCATAATACCTTGAAGAGGAGAGTTGACTGTATAACACAGGACGGCAATGGTTTGTGCAGTCTTAATGGTCGCATACTGCATGATGTCGGAAACCCGGTTCAAAGTACCGATGCTGCAAACAAGAATTATGTCGCTCACATTAACACTATCACAATGAATGTTGTACGGTCAACTATTAATGACTTGGAAAACTGTTAACTGATACGTTCGAAAATTTAACTCGCGACTTGAAGAAAAGCGTCGAACACGGTTCTGATGTTTTCAAAGAAATTGACAGAGTGCGTGAAAATATAATTGCTATGTCTAGAGCTAAAAACAGATTGGCGCATATACTGAGTGTATTACAAACCAATAACGAGAGTATCATACACGAAATAAACCATTCTCTCGACAAAAAATTTCAAATGTTGCACGAACATATAACACCGCGACTTGCAGAAATTTCGAATGTCAAACCTAACATTGATGAAATGGGACCGTATTTAATGAGGAATATAAATGCGAAACTCAGCATTTTAAATACAAAAGTTGAGTATACGCATTCTAAAATACTAAGTATTGAGCAGAAGTTCGGAATATTGGACGCCAGTGTCGTGTCCATGGGAACATAAAACGAACATAGACTAATAACAATATGTACAACATGCGTTCGTTCTCTATATAAGTGAAAAAATTAAGTTAGTCGGATTCTCATTATCATGTCGGCTCTCGGGGAACAGCTGCGCGATACTATACTAGCGGTCAAAAGTAAATATTTGCAAACTAAAAAAGCCCGGCTTGGACAAGATTTTATAAATGAAGAAATTTTTAAACCGGTTACGTCGCGACTCGATACCTTGAAACCAACTGCGCCGGATATCGAACCCAAGACCGTGAAGCAAGAAAACAAAGCTCTTGAACTCAGCAACACCACGGTAAAATATCTCACATTGAAAGGACGCGATGCAGGGCGCGATTCTTCCTATGGTGTAATCAGACGCAGAAAGAAATTATATTTAGGTAGTCAGGAATTAGAATTTCTACCTGGAGACCGACTAAAAGTAGGAGCGGAAATAGTGAATGTTTCCCCGTGTTTGTATGAATTACTTTTCAAAAAATACCCTAACGCTTATTCGAATGATGACTTAGAATTATATAAATATTTAGTACAAATTACTAACGCACAATACATGGACAATGACGCAACTACTGGCGAGTATAAAGACATGAATCACCCCATGTTCCCGCGATTAAGTCGCAGATACTCTATCGTGGAAGGACATGGTTTAAGCAAGTGCGATAAGGATGCTAATTACGTATGCTTTAGTGATCCTAATGACTTAATATCTCGCCTGTGGTTACTAATTGCGTCTCAAGAAGCCGGTAACAATAGTCATCAGGCGGAAATTATATCGATACTGGAGGAGCTGACAGAAGATGGTTACTTGTGATACTTGTGTTACTTATGAAACATAAATAAAATATGAATATTGTGGCTGTTGTGGACGAATTGCACGCTCCGCGTCGCATTAATTTCCCCAGATGGAAAATAATTACATTCGGTCTGAATGATTTGTTCCAAATTGACTTGGCGGATTTTAGTGCATTTTCCAAAGTTAATAAAGGTTACAAGTTTATTCTCGTGGTGATAGATGCGTACTCAAAGTATCTGTATACAATTCCAATAAAAAACAAACAAGCCAAGACCGTTGCAAATGTGATGAATAAAGTGTTGCAGAAACAAGTGGTTAATAGTATACAGTCTGACCGAGGAGGTGAATTTATAAATTCGCACTTTAAGGTATTAATGAACAAATACGGTATTAATCATTATTTTTCTAACAATGAAAAGAAGTGCGCGATTGTAGAACATGTGATCAGAACGCTTAAGGGTCTGCTTTACAAGGAATTCACCGCCAGAGGATCACACAAGTGGATACATATTTTACCTCAAATAACACAGTTTTACAACTCTTAATTTCATCGTACAATAGGAATGGCTCCAAAAGATGTGAATGATAATTTGCTTCTGAATACTGTACATAGAACTCTTAAAACAGCTGATCCTAGTCGCTCAAAGTTCAAAATTGGCGATAGTGTGCGTATATCGAATTTCAGACGTGTTTTTTATAAGGGCTTTAATGTACAATGGAGCTATGAAATATTCAAAGTTATTGGTGTTAAAAAAACTAACCCTAGAACTTATATTTTGGAATATTCTAGCCGATCGCCTATCCAGGGCTCGTTCTATGCATTCGAATTACAACTCGCAAAATTTCCAGATACTTATTTAGTGGAGAAAATTGTGCGAACTGCAGGCGACAAGGCTTTAGTAAAATGGCAAGGTTTTCCAACTAGTCAGAATTCGTGGGTTTTAAAAAATGATATTTCGCCCCTTGAAGAAATAAACTGAATGTATGCGGGTCTAATCAATACTGCGTCTCTCTCCCTCCTGACTTCTGCCCACCCTCCTAGGTGCGTGTGGTGACTCCCTCCCTCCCTTCCTTCACGGCGGGATGTCTGCCTGGGAAACATGTCGCGCGCGCCGTGGTTACCGACCTCTCCACCGCACACGTGTTTATCTACCCCAAAGCCCCGGGTGAAGGCAAGTTTCGGTCGATCTAACACACTTCATATGGGACTTGTGAAGATGATATCTAAATAATGGTTTGTTTCCCACACTCACTGCAAGTGTTGGGATAGCTTGCTTCTCAAGTTAAAAGAGTGATGGACCCTCATGCTGGGACAGTTTTATTAGCGCGTTCCTTAATTACAACCACCCTCTGTGTTGGTGGGAGACGCGTATCTGTGATGTTAACAGCGGGAGGAGAGAAGATTGAGAAGTCGGTGTTTGGTGCAGTGGCTTCGTTTCACTGCCAATGGAAAGCGACGACGAATGTGTGTGTGTGTTTATGTATTTAATGTAATTTTAAAAATATATAGTGTTCAAAACGTCATTATTCTTCTTTTATTGGTGAGTACCTATGCATTACATGTGATATTTTGGTGTGTTGTTAAATTGTATTTAATACAGTTTAGTAAAATATGTTTGTTAAATTGTATTTTTTTTAAAATACTGTTTAATAAATGTATATTTTTCTCTGAACACATACAATAAATATTTCATCAGTTTATGTTTTATTAAACTGTATTTATTACAGTTTAATAAAATGTGTTTGTTAAATTGTATTTTTTAAAAAATACTGTTAAATAAATATATTCTTCTCTGAACACATGTACACCTGTTAGTTGTTGTGAAGGCAACCAGCAATACAGTTACATTCTAAGCTTAGTTTGACAAGGAAATCAAGCAATGAAAGTGATTGTATTTTATTTTTTTCACAATATAATACAATAATCAACCTTTGAAGAGAAACTGTTGCTGAGAAGATTGATATAAATTTATATAACCACATATCTCATACAAATAATAGCATACATTCACACATGAGTTGAAACACAGTAATAATCTCTCTCTCTTAACATAGTCTCTTAGAACATGAGTCTGTCAATACAAAACTCGCGCAATGCTTGTACTTTGCATTCAGTACAGAGATACCTTTTGAAACACTTGTGAAGCTTAAGTTGATACATGTCTATAAGTTTGCAAAAACTAATATATGGGAATTGTTCTTTCACGTCTACAATTTTAAAAACAGGTTCACATATACTTCGCAAAATCTTTGCCTGGGGTATGACCCAAAACATATACTGTAATGTCTTCAAAGAATACATTGTCTATAACTTTACCGAGAGATTCGTAACATATAGTACCAGCACTCCACTTAATGTCGTGAATTTCGTATGTTTGTATTCTGAATTTTTTCTGGGTCTCTGAGTCTAACACTGTCCAGTCCCAGGGAGGTTGGAAGGAAAAAATACTCGTTGAGTAATCTGTATCAACATTACTTATGCCAATTTCTTTAATAATAAAATGACTGGGATAGTTATCGAATCCTTGGATGCAAGCAAACATTTTCTCGATACAGAATGACACACCTTACAGATGCAAAAAAATTTTTTTTTCTCATCACAGAATTAAACACAGGACGTCTTGTACTCACAGAGATAGTATGCAGATACTTGGATCGCAGGGCATCTTGTATACAAGCTTGTTGGGTAGTGTTTATGTATGACTATAGCCAGTGCAGGACTCGAACCTCTGGTACGTAGTCTGGTGTTCGTATCTTCTTAGCTCGAAGCTGACCTTGTCGTCAACTCGTCTTCTATGCTCAAGTCGTCCACTGATGCTGGAAGATTGGTGATTGGTGTTAGGTTGGCGATCGGACAGCGTGAACTCCCGCAACCCTCAATTTTTTTTGAAAACTGTTGTTAAAATTCCAGTAACCAAACAAATGACGCTCTCCATTGCAGGTCTGAAATTGGGTGTCACCAATATGCGGTTTATAAATTACCCAACGATGATCGATTTCTATATATTCGTACTTCTCAGTTTTATCCGGTCTAAATTTAACTAGATTGAAATTTGAAAATTCTTTACTCATAACAGCGGGAGTGTTGTCTCACCGGAGTCGCAGAGCAAACTGACGAGAGATGTCACTTACTTGTTGGTAGTATGATGTGATGATGCCATCTTGAGTGGAGGGAGAGGATGGGGAAGAGCCACCCTACTTCTTACTTGCTACTGCTGTTCGCTCAAGTCCAATGGGAGGTTGACGAAGTGGTAAAGTACAACCTCCTCTCTTGTAGTTGGTAGTGACGTCGTAGGTGTCATGGCGGCAACAGCGCAAGGACTCCCACAGCAATCAATATACTCTTGCCAATGTTCGTACATGCCAGGATTATGGGCTAGTAGCCAGTGTCCGTTTTCGTCACAAGTTTCGGTGTATGACCTAGTCCCGATGTTTGAGTCTATTTCAGGTAAGGTATACATAACTGAATCGTATCCGCGGGTGACACACGCGTACGTATCTGCTGGGTTAAATGGCAGCGACATAATGGAAACTAAATGCTTGAAAGCAAGCAACACTGTCTTATATAGGAAGAAATCTAGGGGAGGGGGTGACATTGAGGGGTAAGAATGGAGGGGAGGTTTTATACTAGTGAGGACTGACTCCCCTCTTCATTCGAGTAGTGACTGTGCTGGAAGAAGGATGTGTTGATGCTGGGGATCTGCTGTTGGAGGTAGGTGTTGGAGGGGGTAAACTTGTTATACACATATGGGGTTACATGTCTTGAAGATTTCTTCAAGATGTCTTAAGGAGATGGGGTAGATGTCTCAAGAGATGATATACGTCTTGAAGATGTCTTCAAGATGCTATGCATCTTGAGGATGTCTTAGGGCTGTAGGACAAGTATGTGATAAGCCTTATTTTTTTCTTGAAGATGTCTTCAAGACGCTATGCATCTTGTAGACAGCTCCAGTCCTCCCCTAAGTGTTGGAGGGGGTAAGCCTGTTATACACAGGGGGTAACATGTGTTGCACACACACACACTCTAGTGCCATCTTGTAGAAATCTTCAAGATGTCACAAGGATCTGATATACATCTTAAAGATGCTAGGCATCTTGAGAATGTCTTAGGACTGTGGGACAAGTATGTGATAAGCCATACATTTTTCTTGAAGATTTCTTCAAGATGTCTTGAAGATTTCTTCAAGATGTCTTGAAGATTTCTTGAAGATGTCTTCAAGATGCTATGCATCTTGTAGACAACTCCCTTGCTCATAACAAACAATACCCACATGATGCTTAGGCACTATTTCCTCCAAAAGGATCCATTCTTCAAGATGTCATGCATCTTGTAGACTCCCTCACCCCTCACCTATACACAATCAATACCCACATGACGCTTAGGCACTATTTCCTCCAAAAGGGTCCATTCTTCAAGATGTCTTCAAGATGCTATGCATCTTGTAGACTCCCCCACCCCTCGCCTACACACAATCAATACCCACATGGCACTTAGACACAACTTGTACCAAAAGGGTCGCCAACCCCTCTGTACACTGCCTCCTCTGCACCCCTCGCCAACATACACATAATCAATACACACATACAGGGCAGGGCTTAAGCTCTCGGCCAATCACAGACCTCATGGCACTTAGGTACTATTCGTACCAAAAGACCCCTACAACCAATCACAGCCCAGGACACGCCCCCCTAGACAACGTCTTGGCCAATCAGAGGCCTTGCACCACCAAGGGGAGGGGGTGGGCATGTTAACCATATGCAGGTTGTGCCGGTTTTGCTCCCAGTTGCGCTAGGATCCGCATCCTCCTCCTACTAACATCACTTGCCCTAAACATCACTTGCCCCAAACGTCACTTGCCCTAACAGTCACTTGTCCTAAAAGTCACTTGCCCTAAAAGTCACTTGCCCTAAACGTCACTCGGCCTAAAAGTCACTTGCCCTAAACGTCACTTGGCCTAAAAGTCACTTGCCCTAAACGTCACGTGCCCTAAAAGTTACTTGACCTAAAAGTCACTTGCCCTAAACGTCACATGCCCTAAAAGTCACTTGGCCTAACAGGCATTCAGCCTAAAACTATTTTAGGTCATATGACTTCAGGTCAAATGGAGTGTACCCGCGGAGCTAGGTAGTCCAGGGTTTTTATTAGCTGGAAGGCATGCCTAAGGTTTATTTTACACTGCGGACTTTTTCCCGCCAAAATTTAAGATGTGAGAGTCGTCGTCGAGATTTGGAGGAGAGAAGTAAAGATGAGTGCGGAAGGAGCTGTTGGCATCCTATCCGGCCACTTCGTCGAAACATTTCAGTAAAAATACTTACGTTAAATATTTGCAAGGGCAAGCGTAAGCATCGCATAATATTATCGATTTCAGCAGTTGTAAAACTCTGTCCACATCTGTGAGCAGTGTGGCAGTATGCGAGACTGATTTAACTATATTTGCCTGAGTTATTAATTCTCATTCCTCGACTCAATAGCTTGTGTTGCATTAAGGGGACCGATGCAAGTTATTTTACTACTCCTACGTACATAATTTATAACCGTATGAAACATCTCTGTCAGTAATTATGAACTTTTATTGCAGTATTACATATTTGCTAAGTTAAATAAAAGGCATGAACCAGTGGAATTAACGACTATACTGCAAACAAACTGAAACCAGGCTGAAAGCTTTTAATTTAAATTGAAATAGGCTTTATGAAGAACTGAAACAAAACAAAAAATAATGGATTATTCCATTTACTTTATAGCATAAATCGTAAAGGTAAAAATATGTAGACAATATTTAGTTACAAAATTGCACGACGCAGATACAACTGAATTTGGTAAGTGTAAACTGGCATTCACGCACATATGTATTTTATGCACTAAATTAGTTTTACTCACAAAAACTAGTTCGACAAGCTATATTTTACAAAAAAAAACTTAAACGCACATAACATTTGCTTAACTAATGCTGAACTATACATCTACAGACTCTTTTACAGTTTTTTTCTGACCATCCGCAACGCAAGCTACGATATACATTTTTTGTTATATATCACTTTAATTTTGAACAGATGTTGAATGTATTTGAAATATCCGTTTACAAACTTTCCTTTATTCCTTCCTGATCCTATGTGTCAATGTTTGTAATTTCTTTTACACTTTTGTGTGGCTGTTGCGTATTTAGTACATGAACTAATGTATACATCAGTAGAGCTCTGCATAAATGACAATTTATGCAATATTTAGCATTTGTTATTTATGGCTATTGGTTTAGTATTAAACACGTTATACAGTGACATGTGAAGCAAAAAAATATAAAACAACTACCCTTGAATAGTTTCTGTGCAATTTAACTGTAAAAGAGTTAAAAAATATATGCTACCCATTTATTAACAGTGTAAAAGAAACCCTCTGGTCTGTACTTTAATAAACACATTTTAGGTTGATTTAGTTTTATTCAAGTAGTTACCAAGAAAGTCAAACAACACACTGTAAAACTTACCTGTACGTACAATCGTTTTGAAGCCATCAATTTGCCTGGAAGGGTACAAATATCTCATGTTGTCATAACCGATTTGAAATACACATACCAAAATTTTGGTGTAACGAGATAATGATATTAAAAAAATTAATACTGTGTATGTCTATTTGCGTAAATTTTTACCGAACACTTAGCAATTGCTAGTAAACTGTGAACGACTATATATTCCATGGTCACTACCAAGAGTAATGCCACATTGTTATACCTGCGTAAGTATTTTACACTTTCTAGTATGCATATATTGTTTTATCGCTTCCTTGTTTACCTGAAATCTCAGGCAGTATGGGATTGATTAGCCCCGATGGGAGGCGAGTGGGCTGCGACTCCAAAGTGAGTAAATGTAGCATTTTCTGTCAGTTATGAACTATGTTTTAATTTGAAGTATCTAGGTAATCGGGAAGTTAGTTTAAAATCTATCGTTAAATAGGTACCAAACAGACATGAAATCAAGTTAATAAAAACGTTATAAACTATGTTATTTTTCGAATTCCGGTTTCCGAGCGAGACACTGCAGTTCTACCACATTATCTAATATAGTAGATGACGAATGGCTAACGATAAACACAACGTGACAATACTAACTCTTACTTGATTTCTCTAAAGCTTTTAAATCCGTTAATCACAACATCTTGATTCATAAGCTGAGTACTCTTTTTCGATTCTCTAGGAACGCCATCGCATGGGCCCAGACGTATCTTCAAGGTCGGCAGCAATGTGTTATGGTCGACGGCAAACATTCTTCATGGAGGACAGTCGACTATGGAGTGCCGCAAGGGTCGGTTCTCGGCCCTTTCTTAATCTCTATATTCATTAACGACCTACCAGCATCCCTTATAAAATATAGTTATCACTTGTACGCTGATGACTTGCAACTTTACTTGACAGCCCCGTTAAGTAAGGTCGAGGAATCAGTGAGCAGTCTCAATAATGACCCTTAAGTCTACTGCGTGTTGGCCCGTTAATAATCAATTGTGCCTACATCCTGTAAAACCACAATGTATACTTATAGCGTCGCACAGGACTATAAATGAAAGCCGCAGTATAACATCACCTACAGTTAATGCTCGCAGGATCGCCGAAATTGCTTGTTCAAGAAGTCACTGATCTTGGCATTATTATCAGTAATGATCTTACATGGTGAAGACAGGTAGCCAAAACATGCAAGTCTCCATACTCCATATTACATATGCTCAACAGAAACAAACGCTTCTTACCACAGTCTGCTAAAATAACCCTCGTTCACGCATTAATATTTCCTATCCTTGATGACTGTGACGTGGTGTTCGTAGATATTGACGAGAAGTCGGCGACAAAGTTGCAACTTATACAAAATGCTTGTGCTCGTTTTGTTTTTGGTCTAAAGCTTAGTGATAACGTCTCAGAATTCATTGATTAACTTAACATCTTAGCGAGAAGCGCTTACTTCACAGCTTAGCTCTTACCTACAAGACCCTGTTTTCACCAGAATTAAGTCCTAATTACCTAGTATCCCGGCTAAAAATCCTGGGGGAAAATCATAATTTTGGAACACGCTCCAAAGTATCGCATCAGTTGTCCATTCCTGCTCATAAACCACGCTCTTTCTCAAAGTTTTTCACTGTCTCTGTTACTCGGGCATGGAACTCTACCTGTTCAAGTGTGGAATTCGTCAACATTCCCGGCTTTCAAACGTGGCATCCATATATATTATGAGTATACGATCATGAATCTGGAAAAAAAGACAAGCGCTTTTAAGTCTAGTATTTCCTTGATTTTATTGTTATTATAAATGATAGTACTTCCATACATTGTAAGTATACTTATATACTAATTTTAATTACTATGTCATAAGTATGTTTATAGGCCTATATCACTTATTAATTTCAATTTTACACATTTCCTCGGTAGTTATTTACACTAGGTTTTTTTCCTAAGTTTTAATTTTGTGTAGTCGTATAAAGGTACAAGTTATATTCCATTTCTCCTGTATATTGCATATTCACGCCTATTCTCTACATAACACTAGACTCATTACAGCTATATTAATGGATATTGTTTCTGAATTATTCTTGTAGGGCCTACTAACTTACTGAATGTTACATTTGTCAACAGAAGTATTAGGTTTACTTCTCCATAATTGTTTATGACATATTGCATTACATAATACTATTTTAATTTTTTTTACTGTAGCATCTTATGTGCTATCGCATTCCACACACACACATTATATTTTGTATGCATTGTTATTAATTACTTTTCGTTTACTTTTTATATTGTAAGATATTGTGTTCTGTACTTGTATGAAAATGGTTAAGTGTAATGCCTTAACTTCGTCATTTAAATAAAGGCATTTAATAAATAATAATAAAGAGGTAAGAAAGGGTAAAATTGTGTTTTCTATTCATTGCCGATATATATCGACTTCAATGAACTATTAGATGTAGACGTGATTTTTGTGTAAGATTGATGCTTACTTAAATACTTTACAAATTATTTCACGAATTTTCGAAATTCGCCACCTAAGGAGGTGAAAAGGGGTGAATAGTGGTTAAATGTGTTTTCAATTATTCGTCGATTTATCTTCAGCCCAGCGCGCTATTGTCGTGTTTTTCACGTCAACGATACACTAATAAAGTATTCCAAAGCGTAATCAAAGGGTTTTTCGAAATTCAATCTCTTAGGAGGTGAAAAGACCTGTTCTTTTTTTTTTTTTTAACTTTTCATTTATTTCGTCTTTATTTACCATGGGCGCAGTTAAGGCATTCTCAGCCTTATATTCAACTGGACCTGGTATACGTGAGCATATATCAGAAAAACAGTAATAGTACTCTAAGACTACATACAAATTAATAATACACAAGTGTCCTAAATATGTCGAGAACACAATAAATGTTGCTGACAAGACTGTCACGCAAGTTTAAGTTTACATATTACAATATAATTTATTATTTAATTTTTTGTATATTGTCAAGTTACAATTACAAAGCATTTACGTGTTAATTAATTTTATTATGTGTGAAGATTTCTAAGTTTAATACATTTTGGTTGATTAAAAAAATCTACTGTTCTAGATGTAAATAAATGCATACAGCAAGATTCAGTAATTTGATATGCATTACATTATTAGCTTGTGTTGCAATTATAACTTAAATATTACGGGTTATGTTACAATTAGAACATTGGTAATCTGTGTGTATACACCTACACACACATATATACATGCAGTCACACTGATACATATGTACGTAAATAAACATATAGCTACACACACTTATGCATACATATACATACACATATTCAAACACATATATGAATTCATACATAACATACTTCTACTTTTATAAAAATCTTCTAAAAACAAAATACAACCGAGGTTTACACAAAATAATTTTAATTGAATACATTGAAACAATTAAAGCAATGTATTTTGATACAGCTTATAAGTTTGTGCTGCGACAGAGAACAAGTGGGCTTTCACGCGTCTTCTGAAAGTATGTGCGTTGGAAATTCTCAATCTTCTCGGCAGCTGGTTCCACTTTCGCACGGCATTCGCTATAAATTATATATTTAAAAAATCTGTTCGGCTTATTGGAATTTCAAGCGGATTGTTATTTAGATAAATCCTCGATATCTATCGAACCCGTCGAGATACAGGCCTACAGTTAAATTTTCTTTCAAGATGAAAATTACAGGAATGATCGCAAAATGGTTTTAAAATTTTTCGAAATTCGAGCTCTCAGTACTGCGCAGGGATTATGTGTGTTTTTTAATGAACGATCGATTTTGATTCTACTTAAGGGCCTACAGTAGTGATTTTTACTCCAATTAGATACTTATAGAAATATCTAAGCAGTAAAATTAAAATAAAATATTTCGAAATTCAACATCTAAAAGGGTGTTAAAGAACAACATTTATTTTCTTCATCCCATGATATCTATCTAAGCAGCAGAGATATTGAGGTGTTGTTCCCGTCGGAGTGATGCTTACGTAAGTACTTAAAAAGTATATGTATTTTTTTTACTTTATGAGATAACTTGATTATTAAGAATAAAACTAAGTTTGTAAGTTTTCAACCCAGACGATCCGAAAAGCAAGTACGACCAGCGATAAATAACTAATACAGGAGTTTCACTCTACAGTAACATATAGAGACGTGTTGTTGTATGGGAGATGCAAAGTAAAGTGGCTGACATCTGGTGATGAACTTCTGAACCTTCGGAATGGTCATACCGACTGCAGACGCTATATTGTACACGTGCGTAGCGAAGCTATTCAATGTTTTATAAATAAATACTATGTGGCAAAAGTACTGTTCTCCGTTGTAAAAATAAAATAGTTAAAAAAAAGTATGTTTCTATATGTAAATAAAGAGCACTGTCGATAGTTAACAGTGTAAAAATATCGTTAAGAGTGTTAACATTTTCACACATCACATCTTCTGCCAATCTAATTGTATTCATATTGTAAACAGTATTCTCCAAACTTATTCTGTATTACCTATTTGTATTTTCTTTCCCGTTTTTGTCTGTATGTATTGTAGTTAACACGTTTCTTTCATTATTACTGGTTTATTTAGAACTGACAAGGTTAGGCCTAACCTCACCCATTTACTGAATACTAAATTGTTGAAATGATATAGTCGTAGACGTGTCTACTCATTTGTAAGCGTTGAAATTCAAACTTAGCATGCGTGTCTTATCAAGAATTATGTTCCGTGTTATGTTTATTTATGAAAAGTAGATATTTTTCCTACAAAAAAAATGTTACAAAAATTTTTCTGATGCTACGTTTTCAGAACGTTTCGTAAATATCTAGTAACGTCAAATCTACAAGCTCATATCCTTTTTCTATATGCAATAACGAAAGTATTAATATATGTTGTAACAATAGCATGAACTAACCTTCAAGCATTATGTAACCTATAAGCATTCTAAACGGACAATTATTCGTGGGCACAAATTTTAATCAATTTTGTAGTTTTCCAAAACGATCATATTAAATTTGTTTCTTATAAATTGTATTTTCCGCATAACAAAATCGTTTACTGCTACACTCTCTCCATGCGACTTTATTCCGCGTCGCTTCTAATGCACACTTCAATAATTAATAATAGTATGGGATATGTTAAACTATTTATTACCCATTTTGTATTAAATAGTTCGTCGTATTCATAATTGGTTTTATATACATTAATTTAAGACTGCATTTATCCACACGAGCCCTTAAAAATGAAAATACACTCGCGTTTACTTTGCCACACATACAAAAAAACGTTTCTATCACCATTCCGGCCGTCTGCAATTCACGACAGTGCTGCTCCTAGCGTTGCTTTGCATCTCCCGTAACCTCTATGAGCCCAAGACACGAATATTTTCTTTTAAATTAAAATTAATTTTCATGAATTATTTCGACGTGACGTGACGCAGTTGTTTGTTGCTCGGATCTACATTCCGAGAGGTTCTAGGTTCGAATTCCATTAAAAACTGCGTGCGATTGTTTAATTCTGACACACAAAAACTACAAGGCAGATCAAATTAGTGCAATTTGGATGTAGTCGTTATAAGGGATAAAATAGATTATGCAGTCCACTCTCTACTTGGGTTCTTTGACAATATCAACTCACATATATCACTTCACTAATCTCAAGGTTGGGGCAGCTAATATTTCCGCGAAACCTTTTCCCACCAAAACTTTCTAATGGCATTAAACTTCAAGTGAAAATTTTTAAAAACATGTAATTGAGGGCACTGTCACCAATGATTGTGCACAGGATAAACCAGACAGTGTTCGTTCGATTAACATCTTACATTTAAGAGTCTATAATAACTCCACAACGTCAGCTTTGCTCCGACTATAAATAACGCCCAGGTGAAGTCGCTGGTGTTGGCAGGGACAAACATAAGTCTGCTTTTCGCGAGGACAGCTATAGCTACTTAAACTGCTGTAGAAGTTAACTCAACTAGCAGATTTGTCATTCTAACAATTGTTGACTGAACTACATATCTTGGCTTTTAGTTGAAATTATAGCAAATATTATCTGCTACGAGTAACTCGCGAGCAAATCCGCGGGCGCACTGCCACTGCTAATGTATAAGTATATATATATATATATATATATAATGTGTGTGTGTGTGTGTGTGTGTGTGTGTGAGGTCATTTCCATTTTGACCATATCCCTGCTCCAACTAACCAGAACACATTTCTGGTTCTGCAAGGCGACCTGCTGTTAAGGGATGACCTTGAATTGTCACAACAGAACTTGAAGGGAATTGCTATGGTTGGGGGGGGGGGGGGCTGGTGCGTGCCTGCCGGATAACGTGTCCCTCCGCGTCGAGTGCAACAAACACCCAGAGAAGGCATGGATCAGGAATTTTGTTTGGAAGAGGGGGAGGCGTGGCGACTAGCAAAGGGCTATGTGGCCCCAATCATCACCCTGCCGTACTTGTCTTCTGCTCAGTTCCCTAAACACACACAAACACACGAATATATATGTGTATAAACAGTAGACTCCCGATTATTATCCGTGTGCATATTATCCGATTTGCAGATTGTCCGCGCAAAATATTTCTCATTAATTAGTTAAAAAACTTAAAAAAATTTAAAAAAATGTTTATTTTATATTTATTTATAAATACATGTTGTACTCACTCGCTTAATGTTCACCGGTGTGTTATTCCCGCAACAGTATTTCGACAGGCTTGAAGAAGATTTAAGTATATTATAGCAGGCAAGTCAATTAGCTCCATGGATGAATGGATTAACGAGATTTTTATCTGGGAGAAGTAAGATTTCCGTGTTTTATTATTATATTTGTTTTTAGATTATTAGGGCTTGTATCCCTTAACCGTTTGTGCGAGTAATCGATAGTCTACTGTATTAAATTGCTGCCTTATTGCAGGAATCAATGACCTTTCTTTCTACTGAGATCTAAGAAAAGGTAAAATTGGATTATCCGCGATTTTGTGTTATCCGAGACATCGGCCCCATCCATTAGTGCGGATAGTCGGGAGTTGACTCTCTCTCTCTCTCTCTCTCTCTCTCTCTCTATATATATATTATATATATATATATATATATATATATATATATATATATATATATATATATATATATATATATATATTATATATATATATATATATATATATATATATATATATATATATATGACACTAACATTTATACAAAATATCCCTGAAAAACATTTAAGAGAAGTCCTCGACTGGCGTATGGAAGGCATTGCAGCGTGTCACGCGTATACTTTTTCACGCGAAACTGCTATGTTATTCATATTTCGTTTAGCTACGAAAACGACACAACATGGGTCGAATCCCGCCAGAAAAATATGTATTGATGTCATAGCGGCCAGCACGTCGGTCTTCTTAATATACCATTCCCTGATTCAACTCCCCA
>PNEQ01029024.1:0-16618 GCA_003012365.1 Medauroidea extradentata | reverse complement strand
TGTGTGTGTGTCCTGGGCTCATAGAGGTTGTACAACACCACGTCTCGATAGGTTACTGTAGTGAAACTCCTGTACAGGTTGCTTCTCGCTGTTCGTTCCTGCTTTTCGGATCGTCTGCCTTGAATATTGACCAACTTAGTTTTATTCTTAATAATTACGTTTCTTATAAAGAAAAAATGTACATGCATATTTTTTTAAATATTTACGTAAGCATCACTCTGACGCAAACAACACTTCAATATCGCTACTGGTTAGATAGATATCGTGGGTTGATGGAAAACAAATTTTGTGCTATTTCACCCTTTTGGGTGTCGAATTTCAAAATATTTTAAATTTACATTTTAGACATTTGTATAAGTATCCAATTGAAGTGTAAATCACATCGCTAGTCCGTTCGGTCGAATCAAAATCGGTCATTAACTAAAAAAAACACATATCACCCCTGCACGGCATTGAGAAATCGAATTTCGAAAAATCTGAAAACCGTTTTCCGATAATTTCTGTAACCATCATCTTGAAGCAAAAATTAATTGTATATCTCGACGGGTTCGATAGATATCGAGGATTTATCTAAAACACATTCAAGGTCTTTTCACCACTTAAGAGTGTAAATTTCGAAAAACCCTTGAATCACGTTTTAGAATACTTTATTGGTATCTCGTAGATGTAAAAAACACAACATTAGCTCGCTTGGTTCAGGATATATAACCGATTAATTGAAAACGATTTTCACCACTTTTCACCCCTTTTCACGTCCTTAGGTGGCGAATTTCGAAAATTCCTTAAATTGCTTTTTAGGTATTTGAGTAAGCATCAATTCTAAACAAAAATCACGTCGCTATATAAAAAACTATGGGATCGATATATATCGAATATGAGTCGAAAACTCATATTACCCCTTTTTTTAACCAGTTTAGGGCCGAATTCAGAAAATATATTTTAAATGGTACTTGGGATACTTAGAAAAGCACCAATTTAAAGCAAAGAGCACTTCGATATCTCGATTGATTCGATAGATATGGAAGGATAATCGAAAACACATTTCACGTATTTTCACCCCTTTAAATAAAGAATTTCGGAACGTCTTTGAGTCCTGTCATAGACATTTGTAAAAGTAACCAATTAAAGTTAAAATCACGGTGATAGCCAATTGTGTTTCAAAGATA
This sequence comes from Medauroidea extradentata, assembly GCA_003012365.1. Taxonomy (NCBI): domain Eukaryota; kingdom Metazoa; phylum Arthropoda; class Insecta; order Phasmatodea; family Phasmatidae; genus Medauroidea; species Medauroidea extradentata. The sequence continues at coordinate 15,452 of PNEQ01029024.1, read as the reverse complement.
TAGACGATTCTTAAAAAACACATTTTGCCCCTTTTTACTGCCTGGGGGTCAAATTTCAAAAAAACCTAAAACTACTTTTTGGATATTTACGTAAGCAATATTTTGAAGTGAATATCAGCTCTCTATCCCGAAGGGTTCGATAGATATCGATAGTTTATTGGAAACACATTTAAGGTCTTTTCAGCCCCTTAAATGTTGAACTTCAAAAAATTCTTTAATTTGCTAATATGCATTTTTACGAGTGTCCTATTAATGTAAAAGTCACGATGATTGGCCGTCGGGTTCGAGCTCTATCGACGTTTCTTCGTAAACACATTTCACCCCTTTTCACCCCCTTAGAGGTCGAATTTCGAAAAAAAAAAAAATCCGTTCTTTGTGCTCGCCTACGACCTGAAGGGAACCCCCACAAAAATTTTCACGATTCTAGGTCCAGTGGTTTGGGCTGCAGTTTGATATGTCAGTCAGTCAATCAGTCAGCTTTCATTTATATATATATATATATATATATATATATATATATATATTTGAATACAGGAAATATTTTCGCGATATCCATTACGTTATATGTAGACTTGTAACTGGTTTCACAGTGTTTTGCCCAGGACCGTATCTATAGACGTAGGCGGAGGTGGGGTATGGAGGGGTGAAATGTACATTTGCCCCGGGCCTTACGTTCTAGGAGCCTCATTTTTTATTAAAAATAGAAACATTTTGTAATTTACAATGAATAGACTCTTACAGCGTTCCCATTAAACCGCGATTGTTGCTGCGAAATATTTTTTTTTTCAACCTTAAAGCGCATGTCAAGATGTCATTCAATGATTGTTGAGGTCGGTGTTTTGTCAATGTAGCCAACTTGTCTCTAAAGCTGCCTGTACGATTTTCAGCTAATGTATTTGCCATTGATTCATGGAGGTAGCTTGTGGCCTTATTCTTTGCTTCTGCTCCTGATATACGAATTAATATCCATGTAGGCTGGCCTCTTAAGTTATGTTCTCTGACCCATTTATTTCAGCATGAGCAAACTTCAGCATCACTGTTGTTTTACAATTTGTCGTGCTTACTGTAGACTATAACATACAATTACAAAACACGGTGATTATACTTACGTGCTAATTAAGGTAAATCTGTGCCACAAAAAAAACTAGTTTACAATTAGTGAGAAATATTAGTTACTGAGCTAGTCTCGTGTCATTTTTGTGTTTTATTTCTTTTTGATTTTTTTTTGTTTGGTTTTAGCCTGTCAGAAGGAGCTCTTTGTAATTTTTTTGCTAAATACACTTAATGATTAAGTTTTTTTTAAGTTGGTGGGTAACTCGTTCCAGACACGGCTGGCCATTTCATTTAAGTGTACATTATTTAGTTCCAGTAATTTGGTATGATATTTGTATGTTCGGCTTTGATACATCGCTATAGGAAGACTTTGAGAACTAAACAATTGTTACGAGTGGAAAATGTAGTAGCAATTAACGTGTATAAAACTAACACTATGTCGTACTAATACAAAATTATGCATTTTTGACGCGTGGGAACAGCGGAACGATAAGAGCCAGAGTACCACGCTCGACGAATAGCATACCGCCCCTATTCACAGCGCGGCAAACTGGCTTGTAAGGTTTTCTTATAGTCATTTTTTTTCTTCCAGTGGGACATCAAGCGGTAAAACCAATATTTTATTTTTAGATAGTTTGAAGTAAAGGCTAACGTATACTTGTTGCTGTGCACTTCACGAATTCAAGTGGTATTTTCGGAGTTAAGCATTCTGAAAGAAGCCGTTTGCAGCTATTTGAGAGGCCCGAGTATCGTGTTTCTAACAAGCGTGCTAAATTTTTAAAAACATAGAAGCATAGTTTCAAGTGTGTGTTCTTTTCGTACATAAACGTAATATGTTTCGTGTAAAAAATAATACGCGTGACATGCTGCAACACCGTCTATGCGCCAGGCGAGGACTTCTCTTACTCAAAAAAATATTTCCACTCCACCTATGCCCGTGCGGAGTTATTTGTCCGACCAGCAAGAGTCTCGGAGAAGGTACCAAGAGATGTTTGGGAAAGGGTAGACGGGGGTAGTTAAGCCGGGGTGAAAATGGCGTGGTCATTTACCCCCCCCCCCCTCACCACGGATAAAGGAAGTCGTGCGGTCGGGATCGCGGCGGCATAACTGCACCGTGGCGACCAGTAAACTCTCGCTACCTGCAGGGACGCCGATGTAGATATCGACGCTGACGACTTCATCACGTGTCGCCGTGAAGGGATGGTGCCCTGGGGGGAGGGGGGGGTTGTAGGAGGTGTGGAGCATCATAGCTCCCCGGCACGTACAACGGCGCCAGCAACAGGTAGACGCGATACGGCAGCGTCGGGCGTATTACCTTGTGCATAGCATGTTCCTAAAGCCCGCCTCTCGCGATGCCTACACTTCCTCGTATCTTCTGTTCTATAGGCGGTTCTCGATAAAGTGAGCACTTTTTAAGATTATCTTGTCAAAAAAGATAATGGTGCGAGTAGTGTAAGTTGATTCAGTGGGCGGCAATTCTAAAGGACTTCCGTGCATACTGCGCGGCTTGCATTTCCCTATGCGCCTTGCCGCGGCAGCCACCTGCACTCCGACATCGAGTTTCGTAAAGACATATTATATAACAGTAAATATCACGGCCTAGAGAATGCTTGTGCCTACTAACTGCTTCTCGATGGTTCTGTGACCCTGATTTGACATGTTTATCGGAGCTCCGAGACAAATAGTTGCCGCGATTTTTCTTGACTCTTAATTAAGAGTATAAAATGGAGCTGTGCCGGAGACCGACAGAGAGTTTTTGCCGAAAAGCACCTTCTGTGAGTGGCTCTTGGTGACAGTGACGAGTTGCGAACGATACTCAAGAGTGTCTGGCGATATTGTCTGCTGCGAGGTGTAGTGTAACAAGGGCGTTCTAAGACTTCAATAGTTCCATCGGGATGTTCCAAGCTACGACATTGGGTCCACTGTTTGTGAGTGGTCACAGAGACATTTTATGTAAAGAGAACTTTTGTAGAGGACCGAGTCTTGATTGTTTTTAATTAGTAGCCATTGTGTATACAGGAGTTATTTGTTTTGTTTGCTATTAATTTGTGATATACTGGCGACTGTAACAGAGACGCTTACTTTTTTTAGTAGTGTGCCGTATTATATACGTCACGACTTATGTAAATTAAATATTTAAATGTTTTGTTTATATTTTCTTAAAATTAGGCTCATTTTCGTAATTTTTTTTTATTTTATTCATTATATACATTATACTATCAGTAATTTGGTGTCATTCAGTTATTTTATTTTATTCTGGATGTTTCAGTACATTTTATTTTTCATTACAGTCTATCTTTCCTTCACATGTTATGAGTAGAGCCGATTCAGGCTGAAGTAACGTGCCGGACGTGTTCGGCTACGTTTTGAATTCCTTAGCTGAAGCTCTGTTCTTTTTTCACTGTTTCTTGCTGCAGTGTGGACATTTGCTGTGTCAGGGCGCGTGTACTCTGCATGATTATCACGTGATTTCGTCCTTGTTGTTCAGTTCTGCCCGCGTGAATCTCCCGTGCCTTGCACCCCCCTTCCTTCCGCCCTTCGCTGATTTTCTTGCCGTGGTCAAGCACTCTTTGTACGGCAGTGATAGTCATGTTGTGTCACTGTGGTGCGTGCTTGTGGGTGATGTTCTTCGGAACGTAGACAGCCGATTGTGGCTTTATTATTATTTTAAGTACCCACGTAGTATTTATAGTCGTAGAGCTGTGATTTTTTTTGTGATGTGACGTCTTCTTCAATCCCTCAAGGTTAGTACTCGTCTGTTTATTTTCTTTCGTCCGCGACTATTTTGCCTTTTTTTAATGTCTTTACTTATTATATGTGCTCACTGTGTTACAGTGAGGGTCCACGTCACGGACACTAAGTTGGTCTTCGTCATAGACGCTACATGTTTCAACTTTTCACATAGTCGATGAGGCCGTTGTAGTTTCAACTTCTCTGTGTTGCGTACCATGGTCGCTTCAGCTTCCACCGCGGGTTTGCTCTGGTCTACATCTCCCTGCCTTTGGTGTAACTATCTCCCGACGGCATTATTTTCACTTCAGGATTGACACGGCCTTCGTCGTCGATCGTCAGCTAAGTCTGTTCTTTTGTTTATTGGATTTTAAATCTTAATTTTTTGGCATAAATGAATTTTATTAACTTTTAAAATATTGATGTCATTATGCTGATAGGCTATATAATTTTTTTATAATAAATACAGTATTTGCTTTCATGTGAAATTTAAACTTATAATTTTTTTGTATTAATGATTTAAAATGTTATATTTTAACTTCCGTAATAAATAATGTGCGGGGTACCCCTTTTATCTATACTGTCTTAGCGCATCATTTTAATAATTAATTTCAACTATTCATATAGGCTTACATGCCTAACCTATTTCAGTGTTATTTATATCTTGTTTTTCCATATTTGAAAAGAAAAACATTTACGTAAGAAATATAATAAATAAAAATAATTTCATTATTTAACAAACCACAAATCAATGTCCTATTATTTATATTTTTTCCTCTAGGCATTTTAGCGATTTTTGAAGTATTTAGTAAGTTTAAGTATCTAGTTTTCTAAACGCCTTACATTTTATTTATTTTTAATTCTTTTGTGCGATGTGCTTGTGACCTAGTTTACAGGAAAAAGTATGAAGGGTTTCAAAAGTTATCAGTTTATCCTGAACCACCTATACACATCCATGGGTATAACAGTTAATAAGACAGAATCGTAGCAGTGGATGTAGCAGAAATAGGTGCGTCGCTCATATCCAGATGATACCTAGAGTGGTGACAGAAAACTAAAAGGAACACTTAGTTAAGGTGGGGTATCAGTCGTATTGGATTATTATATTTTTTCATAATTTTTATTCTGAAAAGTGTAAAATGTGCAGTTACTACGTGCATTCTCATTGCCGTGCTCTACAGTACAAGCATCGCAGATTAATATTTAATGTATATTTAGGCCGCAGTCAGTCCAGCAAATCAAGAATAAAAAAAAGGTATTTTGACTGATAGCTGCGTAAATATACATTGAAAGCTAAACTGCGATGCTTGTGTTATAGCGCAAGATAAATAGAATAAAATGCACGGTATGAAAGCAAATTTCACATTTTTCTTCTCAGAAAAAAAAAAAAGCAAAAAATAAAGTAATACAAGAATGGCTATGAGGCGCCAGCCTCTGTGGTCATAGATGTTTATGGGGAGAATGCCAACAAAATTCTAACAAGAAAGTATGTTTTTAGGCAAGCTCTTGGGTATGAAAACTTATATTCTCATAGATAAACTTCTTTGCGGAGTGCTGGAACGTGGCTCACGCGGAAGCAGAAGTGCTACCAGAAAATGGACATATAGGAGCTGGGAGAGGAATCGGCCATGGCCTTTGTTAAGGAACCACTTCAGCATTCGCCTGGAGCTTTTTCGGGAAACCATGGGAAACTCAAATAAGGATGGTTGGAATTTGGAATCAAACCCGGGTCCTCCGAGTGTGAGTCCGATGTGTTACAGTTGCCCCACCTCGTTTGTTGAGGGGGAGTAAATATTTAGGGCTCAAGGAAATTGGTGCATGAAACACCGGAAACATTTTGTTAAACTGCGTGCGGTGGCATTTAGATTGGCCGCTGTGGTACTGTGCATAAAGTTACGTGTCAACAAAATTGGTACTTTCAACTTCATTTATGAGAAGTTTGTGAGGACTAAAGATCTTTACGCATACTTAAGCCCCGATCGTGAGCTCGGGATTTATGCCATTTCGTTATCAATGAAGGGGAGAATGAAAATAAAAGCTATTTTAATAACTTGAACTAAAGGTATTTGACCATCAGTAGTTGTTTGCATGAAACGATGTTTCTATTGGAATGAAAATTTTATACAAAGCATGGTTTCACTCTAGGCAACTATTGATTGGTCAAATCAGTAATATATGTACTTCCAAGTCATAAGTTATAGTTTACATATTATAACTATTTTTATCTGTGTAATCGTATTTGGAGATAAACTATTTATGTACCGATTTCAGTCTCACATCAGTAAATACAGATAACAGTCAGATCTCATAAGCTAAAAAAAATTATGTTAGTAATGCTTAATGGCACTATTGGCTCTGGATTTATTAATTATTACCTAAGATATAAAACTTCTTACGAATAAGCAAACATTAAACAAATCTCGGAAACTACCTTTATGACTGCGTGTGGTATCTGAAAAATTGAAAACTGATTCTCAAAATATGAAGACGAGGATTTCGTTTGAATTTACAGAATATACTGTCGATATGTAAAATTATAGGGTCACTAGTTCAAGTCCCGTAGACTAAATAATACTATGTACAAAAAACACTGCACACAACTGTAGCGATCTGCATTATGTTATTGACGTCCGTATATGTGTCTCCCATGAAAAATGTGTGGCGGCTGGCGGGAGGGGTGGATAAAATAGCGAGAGTTTTAGAAAATTTGCTGAAATACTTGAAATGGTTACGATGCTGAAGGGAATTCTTAGGAAGTAATAATAATAATGTAGTGATGTAGCTAGGGACAGGAAAACTTCACGAATACAATGACCCGCATACTAAAATTCATAGTTCTGTGAATACGCAAGCCCCGTCTATTCGTTCATGGTCTGCTTTTCCACTGAGTAGCAGCTAGTGGACAAATGGTCGGTCGGGGCTAGAGTATGCATAGGGTATTTGATTCTAACATGCAGATCATTGAATTCGCAAAATTTTCCTGTCCCTAGCTACAGGGTAAAGATACTCTACTTCGTATTGCTAAGTCTTCGAACTTCTGTAAGATAAATATATTAATACTTTTAACTGTGGTCTTATGTTAGATACATTGGTAACTTATTGCGGAAACATGCCTGCTCTCTTGGTAACCTCGTGAACTATGTGTACAGATCCTTCCCAATTATGCGATGACAGCAATGTTGTTTATTAAGACATATCATGGTTGGATATGATGGTTAGAGACACTTGAAAATCGCGAAAATGTTTAAAATAGTCCCCATTAAACTATATTAAATTAACAGTGACACGTGTGAACAGTTTTGGGACAAATCACACACGCTGTGTGTCCAAGCTGTGCAGTTCTAACTGGGCCTGTTGTAGAGAAAAATAATGCTACAAATAAACGATTGCCAATGATGATATAGGTGGTTCGGAATAAAGTGAGCACTCCAAAAAGCCCTGCCAAAGTTCTATTTTCAGCCAATTCGTATCTTTCCGCCCGTAACGGCTATCGACGGGAAATGTCTAACCTCTCTGGACACGTCACTTGATGTTTGCGCGTGTAAGATAAACTCCGCAGTCAGTATGAATCGATACTGTTTGATAAAAAAAGTTTGTTAATTATATGAAATACAGTTATGTTGATTTCATTTGATTTTTATTCCGTATTACTGTATTTAAATAGGAAAATACATGGAACTATTTTCCGTGATTTTGCTGCCAACCATACAAGCAGTAACGCAACTAGAGTTAATGCAGAATTAAAAGCAGTAATAGCTAGTGATATTTTTAAAAGGTTTAATATTTCGTGCTCACTTTATCCCGAACGACCTATGCAAAGCATTCAGTGTTATATACATCACGTCGGAGCCTAGCGAACAATCAATTGAAAACGCTGGTCTAATAACAGGCATCAAATATTACGATAGCGGGATTCTTATTGGCTCAATCAAATAGGGTAACAGCTCCAAGTACAATCTAAAGCCAGCGATATTCTGGTAAACTGAACGTGTTTTGAAGTTCAGCAAACAGTCAAGTTTTCCTGCGGTAAACTATCATGTCTAATCATGGTATATGTTCGGTTTACTTAAGAAACGTATGCTTAGTATTGGACCGTATAATGCCCGTCTCGAAATTATGCCCGAGTTGCGACTAGTTTTTTTTATCGCCCCAACTGGTAAAAAGCACCAGGTAAGGTTTTCTCTTGAAGTTGGTGGAGAGTCCCCCGTGTAGCTGGGAAGTGTTGCTAGCCCTCGCGTGGCTCGAGGGTGAGAAGACAGTTCGACAGTAAATTAGTGACGAGTGAAGGAGCAACACCTCTGCTCCTCCAACCATTTCCCTTCCCCCTCATGTCCCGCTACCTCTTCCCCCAACCTTCTACTGCAGTAAAACGGCCCTCGCCGGGGTGAAATGTTGTCGGGTTTAATTACGAGAGTGTAAATACGTGTGCTGGCATTTATGCGCGCCAATTACCGGCCAGGGACAAAGGAGGGCGGCGCGCTATCTGGTGGCGCGGGCGCCCCAGGAGGGTGCTTACCCCCGCCCCTCTCTCACCCTCATTCCTTCAACCCTTTCCTCTTCCCACCCTCCGGCTCGGAGCGGAGAACCCCCTGTGCCTTATCGCCGGACGCAACTACGCGCTCTTCTCGCCCGGTCCGTATCTGCGACTGCCCTTGGATCATCCAAGCTTGGGGGGGGGGGGGGTTTGTTGTTTTACTGCACAACCTCACCTGGGCTCTGGTCTTCCCACGGTCGCCCGGAGGGTTTCTCCTGATAATGCCTACCATATTGCCCGCCCGGTTTTGTTCCTATTGTGCGCTGTGGCCATAACAGCCGCACTGACAGTCGAATGGGGTAGCACTTTATTGGACGGACTCCTCGCCGTCCAGCCTGTTGTAGATTAGCACCCGGTGAGGCTTGGAGAACGAAGAGAAGGGGCGAGGGGGAGCTGCTGCCTCGCATGTGTGGTGTGGCCGAGGCGCTATTTCGTAACAATTGTTTAAAATATGATGATGCCGCGTGCCCGTCCTGAAAACATTCCTAACATTAGGTAGAGATGATGGTTTATCGCGGGAAATCTTCACTGTTCGCTGGGTTTCAACGTACGTTCAGCTTGTCGAAAGATTATTGGCTTTAGCTTGTACCTGGAGCTGTTTCCCCATTTGACTGAGCCAGTAAGAATCCCACTATTGTAATATTTGTTGCCTATTATTGGTTTGCAGACAGCTGAGTTGTGTCAGACGTATGTCGCCCAACCATACACGTAGCAAGAAACCACAGTGTTTTCAAGGGTATGTTGGCACAATATATTTTCGCGATGTACCATAATTTCTGTAGGTTACGCTACAATAACCTACTGAAAGAAAAGTATTGTTGTCGGAACCATACTTCTGTTAAAATAGGGACAACATTCATGTTTGGCTGTCGGGACTTGCACGATTGTTCTTACAATACGGTCCGTGAAAGAAATATGAGAAATATTCTCTGTTTGCTCCTTCTACGGGGTAGACTGTTACTTCCACAGAACAAATAGGTGTAGGAACGTACCAGATAGTATCTGCAGCCAAACCGGTCGAGATGGCGCTGCGGTAACACTTAGGACTCGCATTCGGGAGGACCCGGGTTCGATCCCCAGATCCGGGCATCCTGATTTCGCTTTTCCATGGTTTCCCGAAATTACTCCAGACGAATGCTATGAGGGTTCCTTAACAATGGCCATGGCCGACTCCTCTCGCCGCCCCTGTCATTGTACCGAGTTGTATGTCACCGTCTTTAATACCCTCGCTGTGTACAAGACGTAAAGCCCACTAGCCTTACCTCTTTGTCAAGCTTTGTGTGCTTGCGTTACTACTTTATAGTATTGAGCTACGATGTATTTAATCGATTGCTATTGTTGATACCAGCCCCGTGCCTTTTTGGTTCCTACAAGTTTCCTATTAGCTTGGCTGGCGACTAGTGGGAAGCAGTCTTACACTGATTAGCGGTGGAGGTTTCCGCCATATTGATGGCCAGCGAAGCCATTTAGTTGGTGTGTGTGACTGACCGGCTATTTCACTTCTGTATACCTACATATTCTGTGGCAGAGGCGTCGCCCATGTGACTGTGCCAATCAGAGCAAGGTTATTAGAATACCCACACGTCTGTGAATTGCTGGAGAACTCAGACACGCTGATAGTTAAAAGCAGCCAGTCACTGACCATGAAGCACAGCTTCAGATGTGCACATAAGGCATTGAAACAAATTGTTGCAAAATTCTTTTCGCCAAAAATCAATGGCGCTGATAATAGATGTATTTTGTTCTAACTCTCTATGTTTGCGCCTTCTAGTTGGTGTATGTGCCACTGTTGGTACAGCAATGTACTGCGCGTTGCATGGAGCGCTACGGAAGGCGTCATGCATTTAATATGCATAAATACTTTTAAATGAAACTCCCTTTTCTCCCTTATTTCTCAAGTCATGGTAAACTGTCGGCAACACATTTAAACTATATTAGAATCTGAAATATATCATGTTGGTACCATTGCGAATAATGACCAAATTACCTGCCTGGTAATTAAATAACTCGAATCTTAGCACTGTGTTATATTTTGTCAGGTTAGCTGTCAACTAATGTACAACGTCATAACTATACAGAATTTTATTAATTTAATGTTAGTATTTTCTTATATTAGAGTTTCATAAACTAGTAATAGTATACAAATAGTGTACAGTACATAGCATTGAGGTACACTTGAACATTGTTCTTTGGCCCAAGGCAACGCAAGGCTATATTTCAATCGACCTTTTTTGTTGTCTAAACTGCCACCGGAACCGAATGAGATTACTGAAAATTTTAATTTTTATGTAACAAACCTTGCTCAGCACAAAATATTACGTTGCACTCGCATCACATGATATTACTAAATCGGAAATACGAACAAGGGTGTTGACAGCAGTAACTTGTTTAGAATTTTCAACAACAAATTGAAATATTACTATCTTAATAATTTACAGTAGTATTAAATATAATCCAGAATCCTGAAAATTGCCCAATTAAAGTAAGAAACTGAAGGAATATTAAGCTGATACAACATTAAAAAAATATTCATACGTGGATAATATTTTACCAGAGTGAGACATAGTACAAGATATGTGAACAATGCTAAGCTAATATTGACAATTTAAAACATAAATACAAACTACCAATACTCTTTACTTAAATAGCCAATTGTAATGCATATCCAGCAGGTTAAATCAGAACCACTGAAATTTGGGTAAATTAGTTTCCTATATTTAGCAGTTATCATCACATTTTTAAAATTAAGTACTAAATTTATAAATACGTCACCAGTTTGATGCAACATATCCGGTAACCTGAAAATTATAAGTACCAATCTAAAGCTGCCTCTGATTCCAATGAGTTACGAAACCGTAGTCAAGTTTGATCACTTTCATTCGGCAGAGATTGCTCACTCACGTACAATTATTCCGAAATTGTAGCCAGCCGTTTAAATAACAAAGAAAGCCGCCGGACTTGTCTTAATGACGGTTAAACGCCGACAGTTATTATTCCTCAGCGTCGCCATACTTCTTCTATTAAAACTTTCTAATGGAGTTCCGTAGTAATTATCTCCGAGCACTCGACTGCCACATCTGAAGGAACAGCTACCCGACTTTGTATCGACTGTTCCGCTACAAAACGACTGAATCAAACCGTCACTGGATATAGACGAGTAGGATGAGCTTAACGATCAAATCTGTACAGAGGTAGAGGGATTCAAATTGAGTATTTTGATAAAGTAAAATAATGGCTGGAAATTCAAATTTATTTCATACTTCATTGCAATAACTTACATCATATAGTAAGATTTACAGCTCACAACAACTTACGCCACATAACATAAACGTGCACCCCATTGCAACAACATATACTTCATAACTAGAGATGATGGTATATCGCGAAAAGGTTTTGTGCCAAGATAGTCTTGAAAACACTGACACAACGTAGCTGTCTACAGACATCAAATATTACAATATTGGGATTCTTATTGGCTCAGTCAAATAGGGCAACAGCTCCACGTACAAGCTAAAACCAGTAATCTTCTGGTAAGCTGGACGTGTATTGAAATCCATCAAACAGTCAACTTTTCATGCGATAAACCATCATCTCTATTCATAACTTACACCTACACCCCATAGCAACAACTTACACACCCCATAGCATCCACTAATACACCATAGCAAACGAATCTCGTAGCAACAACATACACTTTATAGTAACCACCTACACACCATCGCAACAACTTACACATCACAGATGCTGTTCGGAGTATCAATCAACAGTCGCAATACTTACATGAAACATTTCCACATCTCCTCAAATATATTTGGTGTAAGTTATACAACGAGACTTGGGTTACTTATTCAAAGCCTCGTAGTGCCTTGAATAAGTTATTTCAGAAAATCCCATAAGTTGTGTTATGCCATAAATAAAGAATTTTCCAAAGTAATAATTATTCTCACATGCGTATTATGCTCTAAATTTTCACGAGTCCGATACGTTTCCTTACTGTATTATGTTTAAATTTATGATATTCTTCTTTCAAAAACTTTTTAGTCACAGTAAAGTGGGCCGTGGATGGTGGAGTGACTAGAGCACTCACCTCCCACCAAGGCGATTCGGTTTCGATCCCCGGCAGGGTGGGTCGCCAATTTTTTGCATGTGGGTTAAGTGGCGGACGTTGTCATTGGCTGGTGGGTTTTCTTGGTGCTATACCGTTTCCCCCGCCCTTCGCACCACGTTGCTTCTCTATTGTAAAGCCTTATTTCATGGCATTCCCAAGGGCACGTAGATGCTTACGGGCTCCCAGTTAGAAATTGGCTCTCACGTTACGTTACCCTGCCCACGCATTCCATTCACATACGATGTTTTATGTATTTATTTCTCCAATTTAGTAACTTGTGGGGTTTCTGAAATAACTGATTATATGTATTTCCTACCATTGGGTCTCTGCTTCATAATACTCCGTTTCAAGTCCTCTACCATCCGTATATTTCTGATCCTGGCGGTTACAGACACCTTGAATGTGTATGTCACCAAGCAAGAAAAAATTATTTCTGCATGGTTTCACTTAAGACTATGCTCCGCTGTTTATACTTTCTGGCGAAAATTATTTCTTAAGTCTAAATAAGAACATATTTTAAATTTGTGGCAGATTTTCTTTAATTGGTTCTCGCCGTTGTTCTTTTTTTTTTTTTTTTTTTTTTTTTTTTTTTTTTTTTTTTTTTTTTTTTTTTTTTTTTTTTTTTGTGAGTGAGGCTCGGCGCCAAGGGCGATATTGACCGGCTCATCTGGTGCGGTATCGCCTCTACCGCAAGACACTGTAACGGCGTGCAGTGGTATCGTAGAATATTCGTCTGACTGACACTTTCAGTGGTGACCCTATTCTTTTATTGGTAAAAAATTTTAAAAGGAGCCAAGATGGGAAAAATCATAAATTTGTATGAAATTTTAGAATATACTTCCGGGACAAATCCCGGAAAATTAACTTAAAGCTTAATGTGGACATTACTGAATTTTGTATATGTTTTTTGTAAAAATTGTGTTCTTTAATTTTTATTTTCGTACTTTTGGTCTTGTGACTAACAATGTTCGATTATTGAATTTTTAAAATATTTTTCCGTAACAAATCCCGGAAAAAAAATAAAAATTCAAATGAGTTTATATCATATTTGGTATATTAATCTGCGAATTTTTAAGTAAAAATTTTAACTTATCTTTTATGACACTGTACTTTTTTCATACCATTCCTGTTTGAGGATATATTCTTAAATTCCTCGCAAACTGTTGACTGTCGGACCTATGTTCACACAAACTTTTTTTTTTTCGGGTTTTTGTGTAAGGAAAGCATCTCAAATATTTGATACAACAAAGTTACAGCCTGTATGAATGTGTGTGTGTATATATATATATACACACACACACGCCAACACGTATAGACACACTTCTTTAACTATGGATACGCATAATATACTAGAAACCTTACGTAATAATTATCTACAGGTAGTTCCTGAGAATGGAAAAACTAATGTATATAAATAAAATTTAACAAACTCTGGCAAATCCAACCCACTGGAGCAAATCGTGCAGACATGGCGGGGTAATGATAGAAATGAACCTGACCCACATAGAACGAAAATGAAAAACGGTCAGAGAAAAACCTCTTTTTAAATGTAATTGAGAATATATACCGCAGTTACGAATGAGATGCCTCCGCTTCGCCACTCTCCGCAAAGCAGACGGTAAAAAAAAAAAGGCGTAATAAAAGGCCACGAGGAGCACTGTTAGTGTCGCGATTCTGTAACCTCCCTAATCTAGCCCCTCTTCCTTTTTTTTACCTCCTCTTTCCCCACGCCTCTTCTTCCACACACATACGTTCTCTTTTCTGCGCATATTAAAAATTGAAATTGCAGCTTCCCTTATCTCTTCCCCGAGGGCCACTCCCTGGGGGCGCGAATCTCGCTCGTTGTCTTGGAGTCGACGCTAAACAAATCTTCATCGTTTAATATTTCACGAAACAAGCACTCGATGCCCCGCTTTGCAGACTGCCAATACCCCCGTGAACCTGTGTAGACCCGCATATAACAGACGTCTTCCAAGGCGTTCCACTGCAAGCACACGTGATCAACGTCTTTAAAGTGAATCGGAAACTGCGACGATTTGTAGTCGATACTAATTTAAGAATAACTAAGATACATTTACTAGATTAACTAAATAAAAAATATGGAACATTTATGTTAGTCTGAAATGAGCGTCCCATAAGGGAAATATATATATATATTTTTTATTTACATCAAGTGTTTATTTTGTAGACGTTACTTGGAAATATGTTTTCCTCTTACAAAAAAATTTGCTCAATCAGTTTTCCCATAATTCCTTTTCAAATGTAAAGTTTACGTATTTTTACATCATGCAAACAAGCATAATAAAACTACATAATTAACTGTGAAAGCACATATCACGTGCTACGGCTTCAAGTGTGTGTGTGTAATATTTTTGTAGTAAAAAAAGTATTTAAAGATTCTAAAAATAGGAAAAAAAAATTCTGAAAATTTTTACGAACAGAAAACATTTTTCTATGAGTTTTTATATACATCAACTGCAGCCCGTGACATGTAGATTCACTGTGAATTATTTAGTTTCATTATGTTAATGATTTTTCGGGGGAGGGGGATGTACGAAGTAAGAAAATGCAAATTTTGACTTTGAAATGCCATTAAGGGAAAGCTGGCTGAGCTAATTTTTTATGTGACAGGAAAAATGTAGTCACAAGTGACGTCTAATAAATAAACACTATTTGATGCAAATATGAAAATATGGCTTTTTCCTCCTGGAACGCCCTTAAGGGTGTTCACGTGGCAAAAATTCAAAATTTTATATTTGCCTGAGATATTGTTAGTTTTATAGACGTTACTTGTGACTACATTTTCCACTTGTAAACCTTTTTTTAGCTCTCGTAGTTTTCCCATAGCGGCATGTCAAAGTCAGTATTTGTAAGTTACAGGAACATAGGTTTAACAAAAACCTAGTGACTTACCCGAATAAAATAATTTACACTGAAATTATATATATATATATACATATATATATATATATATATATATATATATATATATATATATATATATATATATATATATATATATATATA
>PNEQ01029023.1:6069-16716 GCA_003012365.1 Medauroidea extradentata | reverse complement strand
TTCTACTAATTTACGTACCACCTGCACATTTATTGAGTGGTAACGATTGTGGTTAAAATATGCTCCTTCATTCTCATGAGGTCGTGCCATGGCGATGTGTGTGCAATCAATGCACCCTAGCACACCTGGGAAGCCTGTGTTTTCAAGAAATCTGAAATTTGATTTGGTAAAAATAAGAAACTTTAAATATTATCATTAAATAAGTGATTTTGTATTACCTCGACAGAACGATTTATTGATAACATGTTTACTTACAGTGCTCGTTCATGCTCTCTTTCCTCAAATGTTTGCGGAAACTTGATCCACTCATTTGCTAAATGCTCTGTAAGCAGAGAACTGATCTTTCTCACTCAGTTGCTTACTGAGCTTTGAGAGACTGCTAGTGCGAAGTCCTGTCCAACACTCCGTTGGTAGCTGCCAGTAGCTAAAAACCTTACCGCTGTCAGTACCTAAAATACCATATATGAATTAACTGAAGAAGACTAGTCTCAGTTGAAAACTTTCCTTTTTTTAGTGAAGAGAAACTTACCTGAGTGTGTACAGGCAAATGATTGGTGCGCTGGCTTTCCAAGTGAGGGCTGAGTTGCTCACAAAGATCATGTGCAAGATTTCTGCTGAGTCTAAAGAGCCTGCTGAAATCTAGCTCTCTCAGTTCAAAAGGATTTAGTGTGTCTCTCAAATGTCTTCTGTAAAATCTCAACTTGTCACGGGCATGTCTTCTGTGCATCATTCTGTCGTGCAATATAGCCCACGCATCCATATCCCTTGAAACAAATTTTCGTTTATAAAAATTATAACTGAAAATAATTTTAATTTTCACTGAAGGTAGTAGAAACGTAAAAGACATTACCCCTAGCCAACCTATTTGCATGTGTTGCAATGACGTTTCGAACAAGAGATTATCACAAAGCACCAATTACATGAAGTTAATTCAATTTACTCTCAAATTTGAACCTTACGTACAGAAATTAGATAACAATTCTACATTTTTGCCCACTGTGGTAACATTGTATCTTATTTTCTTCAATACATTTGTTTTTGTTCATAGGTCGTATACATTTTTCCTATTAGTGAAATTATAGTGTTAGTAACATGTTTTCGATATCCTTTAATTATATTACAATCTGGTAACACTAAAAAATAAATATGTTTTTCCCAAAATATGTGGCAATATGAATTCTCTCTCAGACCCTGATTTAATGAATTTATACTTTTACTACCTACTTTAAGTAATTTGTGTCCAAAGTGGGTTAAGAACTGTATACCTTACTTACTTTTTGTGCCACAGCATCCTTATAAGAAGAGGGTACCAAACTACGTACATACCATCAAAACGAAAATGAGATTACCTAAAATAGGACAACATCCAATGTTAGTACGTATTGTACAAACGGTGTTGTACTTATCGCAAGCGTGAAACTCGGTGAAATCTTTGTACGCTTGAATGGAATTTCCAAAGTTTGTAGGTGTAATGTTTTTTTTTGTGTAGTGGGATAGGTGGGATGGGTTAAAATATTTTGGTAGTAGGCCTATGTCAAATGTAGGATTATACTCTATTAATAATAACAAAATACATTAAATTGTGGCAATTGCTGTGCTGAACCAAAAATTAAGATACTAGCCTAAATAATTTAGTTCCAATGAAAAGTACAAGTGTTGAAATAGTAGATGTTTACTGAGTGTAGGCTTATAACAATTTTTTAAAAAAATTATTACTATTGATTTACAAGTTTTTTGTTATGTAGACAGGCAAAGTACTAATTTAACATTAAGAATAAACAAATTTATTTGTGCTCATAAGACGTATGTTGACAAACAAAAAAAATTCAGTAATTTCCTTAGTTCCTAGGGCATGTTTATATTTGTTTGCCTATTATTGTCATGTTAAATAGGTCCTAAATTACTTTTGACAGATAAGCAAGGTCAATTATTCTTTATCGAATTTTATTTCTTATTTACTCTTTAATACATGCAAATATAAATTGTATGCTAATGTGTAACTAACGTTTGTTTTCCATTCATCATGCGAGGTTATGTAATTAAGTCTATGCATTCAAAACAACATACGAACAAGTTCAAAATTATTTGGCGTGGTTCATTTAACGTTGTGTATGAAATTCTGAATGTGTGTAGTGTTAAGAAATAAAATATATGCATTTACACTGAAGCAATACTTTGTAGACCTACTTCGTTAAAATAAGTAAAATAACTTTTAACCTCTTACATGACAGTTCCAAAATGTGATGCGGCCCAATCCTTTTCTGTTGTCTTAGCATCTTCCGGTAAGTTTATGTACTAAATTACTTATGCCAATGATCATAAATTACTTGTATAAATTACTATATGTTCATTTTTCTGATACTGACGATGCGACAACTTAACTGAGACTCCCGTTTTTGGGCGCCTTAGTCAAGGCTGTGTCGCCACAATTTTGACGCGTCTTAATTCCTCGGTGGTCGCATTTTATCGTTTGACGTCTTAGCAACGTCACGTTCGAGTTAAGACGGGCCAAAAACAGATCCGTAATCGACCTGCAGGGTCATATAAGTTAGATCTGGCAACTTCCTAATATTTTTGACTCGCTTACTGAAGCTCGCGGCGGCTTGCGAACTAACGGCGCTAGTAGTAGGTTGACCCAAAACAAATACGTTTTTTCCATAAGAAAGCATGTAAATAATGTGCAGCGAATGTTTTAAAAGTGAAGTTTTGGGTGTTACAGTGTTTATATGACAATAATTCGCGTATGATAAACTGTAGTTAAATTTACGCACTACCGAGATATTCGTTTCCGAAAACGTCAAATAAATATAACAAAGTGGCTAACTTTGAAGAGGTAGTCTGGAAGGCATGTTCGCAGTGAAAAGGAATTAAAGTTAAATAAAATTAGTGTTGTGTCGGCCTATTATTAACGGAATGATTTAATAACAAATTTCCATGGAATACTTTTTGTGTGGTGAAGTTTTGGGTTATTTTAGCTATCTGAAACATATGTTCTGGAAGTGGTTTCAGAGGCTGGAATGACCCCATTTTCCTTTATTATTTAACAACTTATTTGAGAGAATATGTGTAAGTAATTATGGAAATAAATCTTTGTCGTCTCTTACAAAAATTTGTTTAGCTCCGCATGAAGTTACTCCCTTGTGAAAATAAATACACATTATAAAGATTTTAAAAATTGTCTTCTCGCTTTATATATATTTCGTTGTGGAAAATGCATAAAATTAATTCTAGTTGCCTTTTAGGTGATTGTGTTTACAGAATAAATAATTAATAAACTAGCGTATCACTAATGTTTTGTATCAAACAGGCTATTATCTCAAATTGTTTTTTAAATTCTGTTGAATTAGACAAACACACTTAAAACATTTCTAGGAGAGAAGAATCTGATACTTGGTGCCTACTTGCAACATTAAATAATATATTTGAACTATGTGAAATCTGTTATCAGAGTTAAATTTATTAGCTTGTGTATATGTAAACAGTCTAAAAGGTTCTGCAACTGTTTAAGACCAGAAAAACTAGGCTATTTGTATTTTAATTTCGAGGCATGTAACTTAATATTACTTTATTCAATACCACAGCACATACATTAGCTACTAGTAATAAAGTCTGAAATAATTACTTGCAAGTATGTAAATTTATCATGTTCCGCTCTTCTAGAAAACCAGACATAGAATGTTGCACCAAAAGTTGAAATATAATTACCTAAAATAATAACATTAATGTAATAGGCCCACTGGTTACTATGAAACATGAACATAAACAAATAAAGTGAAAATATTTTTAATAGAAACAAATCCAGTAATCATGTGGGACTGTGCTGCAGCTAGTGGCCCACTGTTGGTTAGCGAAGAATTACCGCAGTAACCTTCTCCTGTTGCACAATCCTCAGCAGCTGATTGCATGCATTCATATTTTCTTGCTATACATGTCATAACTCCTAACATGCAACTTTTTTGATTACTAAAACCATTCCCTAGCGTAAGAGACAAAAGTAAAACATGAACCCTCATTCACAGCATATAAAATATGTTCACAGATAATAACGACATTAATGAAAATAATAATTTCACTTGCATTTGGACAACATCCCAGTGGCAAGCTGTACCTACCCTCTTTTACATTCACCTACCAACTCCCTCTTGAAATTTCCAATTCCTTCTCCCCTCATTTTCACTAACTTCTCCGCAAGCAAATTCCACTCCCCTCACCAACCCTCTAAGCATTGACTACCTACCCCGCTCTGTTCTACTCAACATCTCCTGAATCTTCTCACTACTATTCCCACTTCCTCTGTAAGGCAGCCTAACATACCTCAGTCTCCCTCTCCATTCACCACTCTGTACATCCTGACCAGCCTGTCAATTCTTCTCCTTTCCTTCAACGAGTTTCACACCAGTTCCTTCAGCATCACTGATGGCCAAAATTTCCCTTCGTTCCCTCCAGCCTGCCCTTGCTGCCTTCTATTCACGTACGGGTCCCACTCTGTTATTGTATGCTCTAACATTGGTCGTACCATTGTAGGATATACACCTTTTCTTAAACTACACTACTATCACCCTTCATTACCCTTCCTACCATTCCTAGAGAACTTCTCCTAAAATTTTTAATTTATGAAATCTGAAATTGGTTGGTTTAATTTTTCATACTGTCATAGCACAAGTGCCACACAATTAAGGGGTGATACAATAGAAACATTGAAAAAACTTTTTACAATATTAAAGTGCTCGTATCTGGAAATACTTTCTTATACTTTAAAAGTATATTTTTATATTATCTTCAAAAGTATTTTTTTGATTTCTTGTAGATCAAAAAGTTATTGGGATGTAGAAATAAGAGACTAGAGATAAGAGACTAGGACGTCATACA
Source organism: Medauroidea extradentata (assembly GCA_003012365.1). Lineage (NCBI taxonomy): Eukaryota > Metazoa > Arthropoda > Insecta > Phasmatodea > Phasmatidae > Medauroidea > Medauroidea extradentata. The sequence continues at coordinate 11,847 of PNEQ01029023.1, read as the reverse complement.
AAAAGACACAAGTACAGTTACTTGTTACAATATAAATTTCATCAAATTGTTGACATATAAAACAACAGCATGTTAATATAATGATATAATAGTGAATGTGGGTAGTAGGCAAACAATCAACATGCAATTGGTAGGTGCGCAGCACATCAACGGGCCATAAACTGCCTGATACTGGACAGCAATACAGTTTGCCTGTTGAATGCAAGGTGTGTCTTTTGAGGAGGTCTTTACTCCTCTTTTCAAAGAGTTCAGTATTTGTTTGATAAAGGTTTTTCAATTAATCAAGTTACTCGTTACCTGATTTGATACAAGAATAGTATACCATTTTTTTTTTAATTCCTTAGCTATATCCTATTTTGTGGTAATATCCTACATACTGTGTTCATGTACAATCCAAATACAGTATTTCACTAAAATAATACAATGCTTTAACTTTACACCTAACCACATAATTATTATTAAATGATTAGTAACTAGCTAAACAAAATCTTCAAGATTAATCAATGATCGAGGACATACAGTGATGTGAAGTGAAGATGACCAATGGCTGAAGGGGGAAGTGAGACAAATAACAACAAATGTATTAGGGTTACAATTTACATTCAAGTTTTTATATCATTTTGGATGTTATGCATTGACCATTAATGAGGATCAACTTGCTGCTTATTTCAAGTCACTATCAAGAAATACAATTTTCAGATCAAAGCAAGCATTTTTAGCAACAAATGGCTTGTATTGAGCATTGTTTAACTTTAAGACATTAAGTGTGGCAAAAGGGATTACAACATTTTTGGTTCCAATGTTTTCATATTGTCATATGATAATCACAGCTTTACTGTTGATTTTATGTCACAATAAAATCATAAAAAAGGAATTGTACAACAGAAACTAAGAAAGTGACTTAAATAATTTCAAGGGATGGGGCAAAACAAAAGTTACCTATCTTCAACAAAAAATACAGGAGTAACGACAGTTCATAAATGAGCTAACACAAGTTAAAATATACAATGTTTGTAAAGCCAAATTTACCACACTCAATGTATGTACGCACACATAAATGTGAGGTTTTTTAAATTGGAATTACAACAACATAGAATCAAGAAGAGCACAGAAGTTGCCCTTGTCAGAGTAAATTGTAGAGAATAAATTATGACACAGTAATAGGATTTGACAAAAAACTTTTTTGGTAAAAATGGTAAGTATTTGATAAATATTATTAAAATTTTAATTTGTCTTATGTTTTATGACTACTTAAAGCTGGATTCACAACCATCACTTAGCGGTAGCGTATGTAAGGAGTAAAAAGTTGACCAACTCAAGTCACGTCATGTGATGTGAATGCTTGTGTGTACCCCAATGTTTTTTTTTTTTTTTACTTTTACGCTAAGTGTTCGTTGTACATCTAACTTCATTATGATTTTGTCTTAAAGCATCTCATTTACTTTGTTTTAAAAATAAATTATACAAATTAGTGAACTGAAGTTATTACTTGCCATTATGAAAAAAAAAAGTTTCATTTATTGTAATACACTCGTACCTTCAAAGCTTGAAAAATAAATTTATTTTTTGCCTTCTAATGTTTTTATTTTAATGGTACAGAAGAAATGGGACAGCATACCCTGAGAAAACGCAATAGCCAATTACATCCCTATATGCTACACATTACATAACGCACACCCTGCTAGACCCCACAAGGTATCACCGTCGATGTAACGTGAGCAGTCTTCAACTACATCACAGTACCACCCCCATACCTCTAGATCTGACAATGAAGAGGCTTACTTGGCCAATCATTGAAAAAGCGTGGTGAAGGGCGTAAGTACGATAAAAATTTCAACCAGTAACATAAAGGTTAATTATGACTCTTCACTGTTACCTATGGGCCTTATTCATAGTCGTGAGATAGTTCCGAGATGATCCTGAGATCATCTTGTGCCAGTTAGTCCAGGGTTGGTCCTATAGTTCGGACCAAGTGTTACCTTATTCATAAACGCCAACTAACGCCGGACTAGAGATAGTCGCGGGATCAGCCTTGTACACTGTTGCCACGTGCTTCGCGCATGCGCACATCACATTTTAACACACAGGCAAGCATTCGCTAGTAAAAATAATTTGAATTACGATTACGTTTACCCCGAAATATTGTTTCCGTTATGTCATATGGCGAATATATTGTGCGATGTTAGTACATTTTGTATCAAGCCACTTGAAGATATGCTGTAAATAAAAAATTAAGTTAATTTTTTTACAGATAGCACTATTAATGTGGCTATTGTAGAGCAGTGTTAACGATTTCGCTTTCTAACTTAGAGTCGTGAGATCGAGGCTTTCATGAAACATTTTTTTTTAAATTTCTTAAAGTACTAAATTAATAGTCACAGGATACCGAAGTTCTATTTATTTAATCGAAATAAGTCCAAACGGACAGTGAAATCATAAACATAAATTTATATGTGGTAAAAAAATCGCCTTTTAAAACAATAATTTAAACTACTGTTGATGAAACATGATAAAGAATGGGGAAATTAATCCGTGACACATATTGTAAAAGCATAGCAGAATTCAAAACTAATGTATCTGGTTAATCTACACTACCTATACATAAACACATCTATTTCACTAGTCGAAATTTTATTAAGAACGATATGTGGGAGCCAATTCTTGAAATGATGCGAGATTATTCCATTGCGAATTTGCTCGGAATTTCGTAATGGATTCCATTTTGCTATTCTTGAGTGAAAATAACTTCAAAATGAAATTATTCCATGCGGAAAAATTTCACATGCTCTTGGGGTCGTGAGATGCGATTCCGCAACGCCTTGAAGACGGCAGCCATGACACTTTTACCGTGTATTTCTACAACCTCACTCTTTCAAACAGACGAAATAAAGTATTAAAGCACTGCAGAGTGCCCGCGCGTATTTTTAAATGATGTTAATACTATGCTTGTTCATTTTATAATACACGATCGCAACAAATCATTAATTTTATCACGAAACATGCACTTAACGTTACATGTAAGCATAGAACAATATTATACGTATAATGAGAGCCGCTAAGCATGTGATAGAATAGCGTAGTGGTAATGGCGCTTGACTAAATGCCCTGTGCCGAGTATTTTTGAAAATAGGTTCGAGGCGCATGGCCTTCTTATCGTTTTTTTTATGTAGCAAATTCATTACTCATTTGCAATTTTATCAACGAATTTAAATATTTTTTAATCGTTGTAACGTAATTATTCGAGGTTCCATATAATGTAGACCTACTGTGATTTTACTAACCCAAATTTTGTATAGATAATTCCGCTCAAGAAATAACGAATAAACCAACCCTCAGTTATCTCTCCTTTTGTGGTGACTTAAATTTCAGTACCTATGAGAAGTGTGCAATACAAAAACAATCTTACGTAGCAAATTTAAGCTTTGCAAACAGCCGTGCTCCGTAAAAAAAAAAATAAACTAAGGCAACGTCGTTGTGTTCGTAAAATAGTATCAAGATGGCAGCAGTGTCCTGAATTTCTTATAAAATGACTTGCGAATTAAATGTCTCCTGATAAAGACTTTGTAACTATTTGTACGCAATAATATTTCATTACAAAACACGTTGTTTGTTAATTATATATATTTTCTTTATAATTCCGTTTATACGCGTGCGAATATTGCGCCCGACCACAGAACAAACAATTTTTTCCTCTAGAGGGTGCGTTCAGTGCGTCAAACAAGTAGAGCGTTCTTTTCACTCACAGATTTCTGCCACGGGAAAGTGACCGGATGTTCGAAACTGAGGAAGATCTCGTACTAAGATTCCGCACTACGGAATTTCAACTCAAGAATACCATTCTGCCATAGTGAGATAAATGTTTCGAAATTTAGTAAGTGAAATTCATCAATTCGAAATAATCTCGTAACAACTCGAGAATCGACCCTGTGCTGTGCCATTATACAACGAACTAACAAAAAAATTTAACAGCAAAATTCCGCATAAAAACCTCGGAAATATGTATAAGAATATTTTGTGCAAATAGAGGTTTCTATACCAAAATATTACAGGAGTTACTGTCGTGATGTAGAATGAATTTAACGTTACAGAATGTACCGAATAAATGCACTTATAAAATAAGAAAACTGCATTATTTTCTTTATGTACAATTAAAAACTAACAAATTTAAAGAACAAAAAATATTTTGTTCCAGACGAGATTTGAATTCACAACCTTCTGATTACTGTGCCAGCACCCTACCCCTGAGCTACCAAGCTTCTTATAAACTTAAGTGGATAGTTAATAAATTCAAATGTTAGTCGATAGTTAATATGTAACGTATTTTACGCAAATCGTATATTTACAGTTTCATATTGCTAATAGCAATAATTCCCATCTTATAAGGCTTGATAAAATATTATTGCTGTACGTAAATTTCTTATACGGTACAATTAACACGCAATACGAGATTTTTTTGCTCACAAAGTTTGAATTTGACCGTTTTAAATTAAGTAACTAATGCTTATGACTAAATAAATTATCAGTGTAGCCGTATAATAAGTTTTTAGTGTAAAATATCTATTATATTCCATAAGCTGAGTATATAAAACAGACGTCGTCTTATATTGTAAAGGTCCGCCATGATAATTTTCGACTTAGCCCATCGTTAAACCTACCCTTGGTCCGGACTAAAAGTTAGACCGGACTAACGCACGATGATCCTCGGACTAGCGTTAGTCCGCGTCTATGAATAAGACAAAAATTAGTCCGACGATAATCCCGCACTAGTCCGGGACAAAAACGACTATGAATAAGCCCCTAAATGTTTCTATATAGGCCTATGCCTCTTCCATGAAGTCTCCTTAGCTTGGAGAAAAGTACAGCCATGTACTCTTTTAACACCTTCCACTTCCCCTCACCCATGTTGAGGTCCTGGTGTGGTGTCACAAGATACAGCAGTTTCCAATTGGCCCCTGTATTCTGCTGCTGGATGACTCACACAGTCTACTTGCACACCCATACTTTGGGCTATATACATAATGCAAAGTCAAATTGTGACTTATACACTTTTTTTTTTTGACAACATTGCTTGAAAAATTTGTGATAAGCTTTTACATGTGCATATGTATTATAACATGCCAACAATTAAGCAGTCCAGTATGAAAACATAGCCTACTGAACAAAGAAAGAACTATGCATATTGGTCTTGGGTACAGTAAAAGCTAGTCCAAAGTTATGCACAGTAAGACGAGTACAATTGTGGAGTACTAAGTGACAAAAAACCAATGTGTTGTAATCATATACTGTAGTAGCACAAAGTTATATTGTCCCCACAAATGGATGCTAACATGTTTGTCATGGCTACGCTGAATGTGTCACAAATAATAAATTCTAGGCTTCTGACAATTAAGACTGTAAAGATTTTCCTGTGCAGTCTGAGCAGGCATATTGCACGATGGTTCGTCCAGTATTTGAATATACTGCCACTGAGTGGGGTCTATACGTGGAGGTGCAAGAGCTAGAAAGGACAGCAAGATGAGGGATGAATTAATGGAAGAGGTAGTAGACTGGTGAAAAGGAAGGGAACTTTAGGTTTAGCGTGATGAAGGAATTGGGATGGAAACCATTGAGTGAAAGAAGGAGAATGGAAAGACTGGTCAGATTGCATATGGTGATGAATGCCGGGAGGGGGAATGGGGCAGTTTGGCCAGCAAACTAACCAAGGGAACTTTTAGGGGAAAATGAAACAACAGTGAGAAGATTCAGAGGGTGTGGAGGAGAACGGAGAGGGGTAGACAG
>PNEQ01029020.1:0-10583 GCA_003012365.1 Medauroidea extradentata | reverse complement strand
TAGCCATTGCACAGATTCTCGATTATTTACGAAGCTTGCATTGCAAACAACACCGATGTTGTAGCAATTTGTATGCCGCAAGGATGTTGTCAATATATATTATCTTGGGTACGCATAGTTTATGGTCTGATTGCTCAAATTAGAGTGTGTAGCGTTCTTATTTTTTTAATAAATTAAAATATTTTCGTGGGCTAGGCTCTTTGTAAAACTTCGCTTAAATGTTTTCCTAAAAATATTAAGTAATCAAGCACGTATAATATTGAGCATATCTAAATACGAAAATGCTTAAATTGCACTAATTCACAACTTGAAGTCCCAAATTTTCCCGGGGGAGGACACTCCCCCCACTTTATCAGAGGGGTTCAGTTTTCCATGATGTACACCTCCCCCCCCCCTACAAATTCCGAAACGTTACTACGTCCGTCCTCTCAAAATATTTCAGTATCGTTGCTGCCTAGTATTTTTGCTGCCTTATAAACCTTTATTTGTTTTATACATGCACTAGTTGCAAAATAAAGACGTGAGACAGTTAACACATTATTATAATGTGAAAGTAGACATTTGTAGAATTAATACCAATTAAACTACAAGATTATAATATTGACTAATAATACACCGAAATCTGATATGTTTGTTCCACAATGTCAATATTTTTACTACTCATTAAATGTATAATTACTTATGAACATGAAATATTATCCATGGTTATTCTCTACTAAAGGCGGCTAAGAACTTGTTAACCGCAATATCTTGTTGCGATTTGTGCCCTTCTTCCCCACAGCCTTGGCTTGCCATTGTATGACGCCTCGCGCTCATCAGTCGCCTACGCGAAGGCCTGCCTGCCAAACATACCCGAAGCGGGACTTAGACAAATTTCCACCTTCACGAGTTGGCCCATTTTTTGTGTCCATGACTGTACAACGCACTCTTAAGCCTTTTTGCTTATTTCGGCTGTGTTGTTAGCTCACTAACGGCCTGTACACAATTAAATACCTTAACATTTGTCTTTATGATTCTTCTACTTAAAGTATTTCGCCAATACACAGTACAAATATTACGTTAAAATAACTACCTACAGTTAAAAACCTACCAGGACTTACGAATGTATATTTAGTTAAAATGGCTACCGTTTTAGGAACTGCTTCTATTACCTGTGCGTGTCTCTTAAGTGCTTCATTTAAGTGTACTCCTACAGTTATCGACTATACCGGGAATAACTCAAATACATATGTAATACCGCAAATAAAACTTTCATCGTGTGTTCGAACCACCGTCGGTTATTTTTAAATCGCTAAATTAGGTGATTCTTTTCACTAACGTAAGTATGCATAATTGGTAGCAACGTTATTTGAATTGGGACAATTAACTCAAATAGAAACGAAACGGTAAGTGGGTTGGCCATGACCTATTGTAGTAACAAACCATGTCAGAATTCACATAGCAATAATTCGGAAAATTATGAAAAACAGAAATCATGATGCCCGGACCAGTAATTGAACCCGGATTCTGTTGAATGTTAGTATCAGTGCTTTTCTCAGCGCCACCGCACTTATACTTTCGTATAAGGGAGTAGTATATTAAATACATGAAATTTAACTAATAACTATTTTTTAATGTTTGATTAATTAGCTTTCGTTAAGTGTAAAAATCCTCCCCCTCCCCCCCAAATAATTTCTTACATATGTTTGTGGTATGACAAGGAAAAACGTTTCACTTATGCAAACGTGCTATATATGTATTCAGAAAGAACTGACTGTAATAACAATCATTGTTTCGTCCTTTTCATAGCGGTTCTGGCCTGATGGAACGTGACAGCACATAGAAACACTATCTTGTTATGGAATGCATCTCGATATCTCGCTTGTATAGAGTTGAGACGTAAGGAGTCCTGCTGCTAAGAGGCGCTCTGAAGCAACAAAAGAAGGGCCGCCCGGAATCCAGAGGGTAGACAAGGGGCGAGGGTGGGAAATGGGGGAAGGAGGAAGAAAGGGGAGGGCTTGTCTCCTGGGATACGACCTCATATGCATGCATGTGTGTACTCGGCGACAGTCTGTCGTGGTTCTGTCCGTTGTATTCCGCGTCTGCTTTCCAGGGAAAAGCATTCCTCAGCTCCGTAACTTCTGCTGGGGCCAGCGTTCCGCCACATAACACGGAATGCCGCCCCCTGAATTACGTAGGTTTTTATTCGACTATGAATATTTAAAATACACACTAAATGTTTGCTGCTTTTCTGAAGAGGCAATGTTTCCTCTTTTGTTAAAAAATTATTAATTTTCGTATTGTGAATTAAGGGAGTGACGAATTACCGGCAATGTGTCTTTAAAGAAACAGTATATTTTACGATTAGGTGCATATTACTGGAATAAATTGACCCTAGGAGTAATTTAGTATTTAATTACATTGTGAGCGATGATTATTACGTTAGTTTTAAATTAGCTTAATTATCTCATTACTACGCTTTAATATTTCGAATGTAATGCCCGTAATATAAAGTAAGGTAACTAACTATGTAATAATTTAAATATTTTAAAATATATCGCGCCAAATTTTCAATCAGGAAGAAATGAAAATAAAAAAAAAAATCTGCATGATTTGTGATACGGGCTCTTAAATTGAACCCGGACAAACTCTTTATGGGACGATTTTCTTATGATTCTGTTATATTCCATCATGTCTAGATTAAAGAGGAACATGGTAGTTTTTTAGTTTTGTAGTTTTTACTTACGCTGAAGCTGTGTCGAATTTCTTTACTTGAATGAGATTATAAGTCATCAAGAAGCTCGATTTTGCTACAAGAATAATAATAGTTAAAATAATTTGTGAGGTTAAATACCATGTTGTTCTTCAGCTGCCATGAATGTGTAAACAATTGCGTTTGTATTTTTTAACCAGCTTTAATTTTGAATGATTTACCTTCATAGCTACGAAAAATACTTAAAAAATAAAAATTAATTTTAAACGTGGAGACACATCCATTCATTTTCACTTTCATAGAATCTGATTAACTAATAAATATTGTTCTAAAACTAACGGAACTTACGCCAGTGATCTACCTGTGACAGGACGAATATACTGGCTCTCGAAAATAAAATAGGCTACATTTAGAAGGAATGGACCCCAGTTGAGCATAATTTTGTATTCGTACCAACCAAATGTTGGATGTGTACATAACCATCCAGAACAAAATAATCTGGAATGCCTAGACCGGTCCCCAGAGTGCATTGCTTGTTTCAATACGAATGTACCAACAGCGTTGTAGGGTGTATGATATATGCTTAACATCATTCGGCCAACATACTTAGGGAAGATTTCCGAACACAGACATATCTAATACGTAGCACTACCAGAGCTTGGCCGATATTGATAAATGCTGAATGAGGCCGGGTGAATGTATCGTGAAGTTCCAAGGAAATTGTGCTTTACGATGCTCCAGTGGATTGAAATTGGAAATAAGTTATTAAGGACCTTAGTTTTTGTGGACCAAGGACACAATAAAAGAAAATCGCTGCCTTGTGAGTCAATCAGTCAAACATTAGGCAACTCTAGGCTCTCGGTGTATGCCATCCGGACACAAGTATCTTGACATTCTGTAATACACTTAACTGGACGAAGTTGTGCAGTGGCAAAACTGTGGACTTACATTTGTGAGGACAAAGAGGTTCCCTTCCATGTACGGCTATCATAATTTTAGTTTTCCATAATTTTCCCAAATATCTTCTGCGAATCCTAGGGCGGGTATTTAGTACAGGCTGTAGGCATATCCCTCCTTGTTCAAAATTCTTTTACGCTTCACTTCCTTCTCTAATGAACACGCTGTCGAGAAGACGTTATATATGTATATATACATATATATCGTTATATATATATGCATATTTATATATACACATATTTTTGACGAGGTAAAGAATCATGGTGAATTATGATTAATTACGTCAATTAGTCAATCCGAGATTATCACAGCGTACTCGTCTCCCACCTATGCAATATGGGTTCGATTCCCGGCGGTGTCGAACCGGATTTTCACTTTACATGGTCATGGTTATTTTAATCACTCTAAAACCCACAAAATTTCGTTATGTATTGTGTTATGCTGTAAGTATTTGAAGCATTAAAACGTCAAAAAAATTAATTTTCGGAATTACATTTATTTTACCCGTACGTATTCAAGTAAATACGTACACGCAACGTGTAATATAATAACACAATATATAATTTCGATACGAAAAATTTAATATTAGCTACACATTTCTGGTTCTAATAGTTGTTATGTTGTAAAACATAAACATCGTATCCAAAATGGTGATATGGTGGATTTCTCCGTAATGAGGAACGTAAGAAATATGCATGTTATGATTACATAACTGTATTTAACACTTTCCAGAATGTTTAATATTGGTATGAATATTTTTACTTTGTTTGGGCTTTCTCATGTTTTTCTATCTGAAATTTTTTGTTCGCCTAGAAAGTTTCCTGTTGGTAGGCAGTACCAAAGCAATCTATTACTTTCTTTCACGATCAGAACCTAGAATATTTACTAGGGAGCCTTAAGGTGGCCACCTTCACAGGCCGCCGAGCGGCATGCAGAGTTTCGGTCGTTACAAGATTATTCGAAAACGGCTCACCGTGTACGAGTGATATCTGCTTAGGAATAGTGTTCAAAGAACGTTACATGTGTGTACATCCATTTCGAATTCATCACTACTCATTAGAGCAAATTTTATAGCCGCCGAAAATGGGTGATTTTGCCGTCCTTTTTAGGTATGAAAATTTTAAACATTAATATTACATCATAAAATGATAAGAGTCACCACTGAAAGTCTCAGAGAAGCCAGTAGTCGTCTAGAAGTCAGCACGCCAGTTTAGTGACTTGCGCCTAGAGGCTAGGATAACGCGTGTTTTGTCTACCTTACCGCTTCCACACTTCTAGGTCTGGAACGTGTAAAACCCGTCTACCAAGGCAGCCACCTTAAGGGAGAATGTTAGACGATTTCATTGTATTTTTAGTTTTTGAGCCATAACGTTTATTCAAATTGTATTATCAAAAGTTTCTCTTCAACAAAGCACAGGGGACATTCTTGGTAAACAGCTTGACATAAATAATCATGGAATTTTTCATTAATTTGCCATGCAGAATCATTGCAAGAGAATTCTTGGAAGTTAACCTATTATTCTCTTGCAATGCTTATGCATGACAAATTAATGAAATATTCCATTATTATTTATGTCAAGCAGTTTACCAAGAATGTATCCTATGCATTGTCGAAGATATAATTTTGATAATACAATTTGGATAAATGTCATGGCTCAAAAACTGAAAATACAGTATAATTGTTTAACACTCCCCCTTTATGATGGCTTCAACGTGATGGAACTTGGAACACCGGGCCAGCTATTGGCAAGGATATTCGCAAAGAGGATAAGCTACAGCGCCAGATGTGTTTCGAATGGTATGACGTAAAGCGGGCTAGCGCCTGGATGAAACTGTGCTAGTCCCGACAAGGAGTTACGACCGTATCAGCAGTTTCCGCCGGCCGCCGCTTTTTATCGCGTATTTCGGCGCGCGAGTGCGATGGGCTGTTTTTAAGGCCATGCTCTCTCGCTTCTACTGTTTTTTAAGATGATTATTTTTTTTAAGCTTGAACGGGAGCAGGCAGCACAAACCTGTCTGGCGGTTTAGTTTAAAATGGGTTTTGCCGTGGCAGCTAATTTTTCCAAGGCAAAAAATTATACAGTTTCCACTAAAGAGCCAATTAACAAAAATGTCGTTAATTGCATAATTAGCTAAAACGTATTTAATTTCCTGTCTTGGTTTAAAATTAGCTATTTTGGTCATAACCATTTTAAACTGTTCTGCCATTCAGATTCTTGATATCTGCTCTCGTTCAGGCTTAAAAAATTAATCGCGAAATCATTTGAAACAGGGGTGCATGGTCTCGCTCACTAGTTTAGCAGTGGTTTCGAAAATATTTTTTGTAACGCAAATTAATACATATATTAAAAATTCCTTTGGTAGTTTTAACACTTATATATCAACGTTTGTATATGAATTTTTCTATTGCAATACACCTAACTGATTTTTAGATTTTTGCCCCCGAATTAGTATACATTTTGTTGTGAAAATAAGTCAAAATGAAACAAAACATTTTTGTTTTGCTTGCAAACGGTACACTATTTTAAAAAACGCTCTGGCAAAATTGTGTATCGTATGACTGTACACTGTCTCAATTTTTTTCCAAAGCATTTGGTTAAAAATTTTTTGAGTTATTTGCAGCTGTTTGAAATAAACGAGAGATCATGGCCTAAGGTTCCTATCTATCTGCGCTGAAAACGCTTTGCAGGGTGTTGCGATTAATCATTTTTTGAGGAAAATAATCAACGCACATTACACGTGCATGTCTACGAAAAGAACGCATACTTGAAAAAAAAATGCTTCTACAAGCTTAAAAATTAGTATAGCTTATTAGAAATATGATTTTTAGGCCCCTCAAAATGGCTAAAAATTGGCCTTTTTAGACTGCCGTATCTAAAAATATATCGGCCGGATTCAAAAACGCCATGATAGAAGCATGCGTTAGGCTTTAAACGATAGTTTCCACAAATAAAATTATATGGTCACCGCTTAAAGTCCCACAGGAAAATGATTAATAGTAAAGGTCCGCACGCCAGTTGCGTGGCTGGCGCGTAGAGACGATATTGCGTTACATAAGCCGGCTGACGACGCCCTTAGCGCGTTATCGATTTTGTACCTCACACACACTAACGCAGCCTCCCTAGATAAGAACCTTAACAGCCTACTTACTTCTCGATCGTGGAACGTAATGTCACGAGCGGCAGTGATAACGCAGTGACGCAGCGAGGTGTTCGTAATCACTGCGGGCCATTCGCTGGTCGGCACTCGTGCGATGCTAATTTTGCAAATACATTCCTGTTAAAAATTGACCGAGTTACAGCGAATTTAAACTGATATTATTAGAATTTATATGAATATTGGATGTTTTTTTTTTGTATAAGCTCTACCTAAACTTTTTTTTTTTTTTTGGAAATTGCGCGGGAAAAAATTTATTGCTATAGAGTTGCTGGTCATTTTACAGGCTTCTTCCATCTGATCCTTTTAGTATCCATACGCTAGTGGTCTATTGTGCCCTTTTTCCCTACCCTTACTTACTGGTTTACCTATTATATCTAATATATAAAATTCTCGTGTCACAGTGTTTGTTTCCATACTCCTCCGCAACGGTTTAACCGATTTCAATGAAATTTTGTGTGTGTGTGTGTGTGTGTGTATATATATATATATATATATATATATATATATATATATATATATATATATATATATATATATACGGTAGATCTGCGAATAGGTTTTTATCAATTTTTTATACTCATAAGTGATATTGTTTAGTAAATATTTTTAATTTAATAATTTTTGAACCCGGTTGATAACTGTGTAAGTGATAATTGATCAGTTATCCCCACGAGCTGATACCAGTCTATCCCCACCAGGTGTCGCTGCTCTATTATTATTTATTAATTTATTTATTATTAGACCTCTTCCACATATACCACATCCTTACACACTTATAATAAGTTATTTATGTGACAAAACAATGTTTGTCGGGGCAGCTAGTATGTGTGTGTGTATATATATATATATACAAACAGATGTATAAATTTTAAAGTCATTAAGTTTCTTGATTATGCTGTAGAATTCTGCAAGTTTTCTCCATATTCAGAAAAACAAGTATAAAGCTTGAGAAGTGAGAAGGCAGGGAAGTATATTAAAGGAATTGCGTGGGAAATGAAACCGAAATGTCCTGTACGTTTATCCGTTAGAATATTACATATCAGCTTAAACCAAATAATTCCAAGGCAAACATTTGACTTCGGCAAATATATCCAATTGGTTAATTTAAACAAAGTTAAACGTAATGTTTTTTCTCATCGTACCGGCTAGTTCCAATTTTAACCTAAATTTTTTTGTCAATGTTGCAAGGTGTACGGCATACCTGTATTAGATCTATGCGCATTTTGTGGTGATTTCCGTTCCTGGCCTACTTATGGAAATGTGTCTTAAAACAAATGCGTAAATTTGTATCATCGTTGTTTACTTTGGCTGTAGTACAGCTAACTTGGAAGTATAAAGTGTTTCAGCAAAATAAACTGCACCGAACGCCGGGTGATTTTTGCGAACAGTGGCGCGCACGACAGCGAGACTCTTTGGGCTAGGTTTCGTCAGGCACCTTCATCGAGACTTTCGCGAGTCAATTTTTTTTTTCGTATGGTAAGCCTCCAAATTCCGCTACGCTGGCTTGTACTCCGTCTCAGTCTATGGCTACTCCGTCACTAATTATTAAGCAAGGAGGCATGGTAAGTGGACTTTACGTCTCGTCGACAGCGAGGTCATTAGAGACAGGACACTTAACTTGGTAAAACGAACAGGAGCTACGAGAGGAATCGGCCATGGCCTTTGTTAAGAGGGCGTGGTACATAATTCAACGCTAAAAGCATTAATCTATAACTGCAGGTTTCTCGAAGCCAATTTGCAAACATTAAACAATAACTATCCTAGACAAAAGTGTTAGCCAGCGTTTTAAACAAAATAGTTTCCAGTGTTACGAACTTCTGAGGCACAATCTCTGACGCCGGAACCTCGTACATTAACTGCAACGCAAGAGATCACGCGTAATGAATTAGTAATTCTTGATAAATATTTACTCGTAAAGTTGGCAAATACCATTATCTAGGATTGCCATTGAGTATTTTATCCATATCGGCTTCGAAAAAAGCGTAGAAATCAATGGATGTTTTCAGCGTTCATTTATCTTCCACGCACTCTTAAGGTACCATCCCAGCATTCGTCTGGAGCGATTTCGGAAAGTAATGGGAAGCCGAAATCAGGATTGCCGGAAAGTGGATCGAACCAGGGTCCTCTAGAATGTGAGTCCAACGAGTTATCGTTGCGCCACCTCGCTCGGTCGCAAGGAGGGATTGGGTGCGTCTTAAGGGTGTTCACATGGCAGAAATGCATAATTTTATATTTTTACGACATTGTCTTAGTTTTATAGACGTTATTCGTGACTACATTTTCCACTTTCGAAATTTTTACCTCTCATTTTCTACCCATAACGACTCGTCAAAGTCAATATTGGCAAGTTACGGGAACATACAAATAACAAAAACTAACCGACTTACCCGAATTTAATAATTTACACTCAAATAAGATATAATGGGTAGTGTGCTGAAATATTAAAAAACCCACAAGGCCCCTTTATATGTTTTAAAAAATTATCGTAAATTAAGAACACTATCGTTATTTTCAATTTTTTTTTAAAATTACAAATTGAATTCATTGTATGACTTCAAATCTTTAAGCATATGACCAATCCCATCTAATTTTAGTGTAAATTATTTCATTCAAGTAAATCAGTTAGTTTTTGTTATTTGCATGGTCGCGTAACTTGCAAATCTGGACTTTGACAATGCCGTTATGGGAAGACCATGAGAGATAAAAAAAGTTTCACAAGTGAAAAATGTAGTCACAAGTAACGTCTATAAAAACAATAGGGAAAATTCCTATTTTTAAATTATATTTTTATTCAAAAGTGAGTCTAATTTAATGATCAACGGTACCATACTTTCTGTCATTGCGTCTGTGTAACTCCAGAAAAACTTAAATGAAATGAGCCGTTTGTTTTGCGCGGCAAAAACGTGAACGGCCATGTTGAATTCCCCGTGACGTCACGATACTGTACATTTAAATGTACGTAACACACAAACGACAGCAACATACGTTCAAGTCGTGAAATTGTGTTAAATAGGTAGTTTATGCGGTAAAATCGAGTATAGCTTGAACTTCGAAGGGTATAAATGTGGATAATAGTTCGTTTTGCAGCAATACAATTCAATTTACTCGGAATAAAATCTTAACTTTAGCGCCGTCTGATAAATCAAGGCGGACTGCATGGTTTAAGCTTTAAGAAGAGACCTAATAGTCTGCTATTAACGACAAAAATACAGTATACGTATGTAATGCTGTATTATGTACAACATGACACGGTTACCAGGAAATAAATAAGTTCTTTTAAGTTAAAAAATTGCAGTCAATAGCGTGCAGTTTGTGAGGAAATCTCTACAGCTGCAGTGTTTTGGCTGTTCCACTGACTGTGGCAACGTCATTAGCCAATAGGCGAGTTCAAACACCCGTGATTGACCGATAATTCGTGGGGTGTGCGAGGTCTTGCGAAACTTGCCCCTAGATGGCAGCACAGTTCTCAATGCCGTTCACGAGAAACGTTAACATTACTGAGAGAAAAGATGTTACTTGTAATAAAATAATTTATCTGCCATGTTATTTTACCGATTCGTGCAACTATAATGTCGATCATAGGGCCGTATGCACAGTCGTGACTTGAGTTGAAGGCTCCACTCGTACTTGCTCAAGTGGATGTTTCAAGTGGCACTAGATTTCGTATGCTTAGTGCATTTAAGTTTGAGCCTGGCTGCTACTTCATGAAGTTTAGTGTGGATCTGGCCTAGATACGAAGTGACCCGAGTTCACCCGATCTTACTTATGACGTCAC
>PNEQ01029016.1:0-10584 GCA_003012365.1 Medauroidea extradentata | reverse complement strand
TCAGTACTTTCTTGTTATGTTAAAGTGACTATAACTTTGTAACGACTTATTTTACGAAAAAAATGAAAAAGACACTTTTCATAGATAATTTTATTCTTAACATTTTTTGTTTGAAACATTTTACGATGTAATGAACGGTTCAAGAGTTATATGCGAAAAACTGTTTTAGCCGCCATGTTTTTCAAAATGGCGGCCGTTGTCGAAGTCGGATCGATGGGGACTTTTAGTACATTAAAAAGGGGCGTGAGAAGATGGTCTCCACAAAAATTCAGCTTTCTTGGAATTAATTCCTCACTTAGCCAAATTTTCATCTATCTTGACTGGACTAGTTCCGCGGATCGCTGTTGTTTTGGCGGCAGGTAGAAGATAGAATATTTTGTGCGCGAGGCATGGTCTCGCTCAACCACGCGAACACAACTTCCCTTTCAGTTTATTTACACAATATTTACTATATCAATGCCTGTTATATGTGTATTTGTATCAACGTTCTAGTTTGTTATGTTACTTTTTGCTTTATACTTAATTAGATAACATGGAATATAAAATACTGTTTTTGCAAGTGCCCTACTTGTCTATAAGCTGAATAGTGTACATGATTCGTGGTAGTTCCATTAAAAACGTATGTATGCGTTTATGTATATATATATATATAAACTTCTTTTTAGTTACATATATGTTGCAATTGAGTCAACTATATATATATATATATATAGGATAAGTCCGGGAGAGATGGACCAGCTTTTTTATGTCTTCAATTATGATGGAATGTAATATTAAAAAAATATTTTAATAATGAATATGAAGTATCATTATGTTACATTTACACTAGTCAATACATTTAGCTTGAATATGAACAGAAAATATCAATTAATGCCCTTTAAAAAAAAATTGTGTGGTCCATCTATCCCATAGTGCTATAGGTGAGATGGTCCACATAGTATGGGATAGATGGACCAGGTATTACAAAACCTTAAAAGACATTATTGGTTTTCCAAAATCAATTGTTCATGCTTTTTATAAATGCTCTAACAAAAAGTATTGTTGTCAACAATGCTAAAGGTTCACAAACATGTAAAAATTATTTCAGATTAAGTATTCTTATTTCGTTGAAATAGTTTCAGCTGCGAATGTCGATAGTCCACAATAAATCTGAATATTTAGCGATTGAATGTTTCTGAATCAGATATTCACTATCCGATGCATACCTACTTAGCAGTTTTTATCGCACACCCATGACACATGTGGTCATATTGGCTGCAGCCGTCGTGAAGCCAACGATGACTTAAAACACACTGAAACCACTCTTCATTTTTTGTTGTTTCGTTATAATCTTCTCCGCAACCAACACACTCGTTTTCGTTCCATTCTTCTGGTTCACTATCACTTTCAGCATACACGACAGGGAAGTCGTCATCACTTTCCGATGTTTGAGGCAGACTTGGATTTCTTTTTGCTCTTTTTCCTTCATGGTTCGAAACATTAATTTTCCTCTTCTTTTGAGTCACGTGTTGTTCTGCTGTCAAATCTTGCATGGTTTTTGTCGCATTTTGATTTCGCTCTCTTTGCTGTTTTTCTCTTTCTCCTCTGTTTTTCAATTTCTTCTCTTGATCCATCTTTTGTTATTTTCTCTTTTCTTTTAATACTACTACATTATCAGGGGAGTTGAGAAATTTAGCTTCCCTACTGTTGGTTTTTTTTTTTTTTTTTTTTACCAAAGGCACTGGGGAAATATTACACTACATTTTACTTGGTGTAAGCTGATCTGACGAAACTTTTTGAGGTGACTGTCTAGGTGTAATAACTTTTTGTGGCTGGCCAATCATGTAAAACGTTTCATTATCGGAACTCGCAAGAGAAGGCGAGACATTTACTGAAGAGGTCACTGAGAGAGATCTTTGAGAAGTCCCAGGTAATGGCGAGAAGTTCTCTGGTGAAATCCCTAAGTGAGAACTTAGAGAATGTGTATTAGTTCCTTTAGCCATAGGTTATCCAGCATTTTCAACTGCTTGCTGTGCACCTTCTAGTAATGAGGTCACTGGGTTAGGACCTAGAAAAGTCCCAGGTAACTGCGAGATGTCTTCGGGTGAGGTTTTTGGAAGAGGTCTTCGAACAACTTCGGGTTCTACTTCAGTCAAAGGCTTGTCAGCATATACAGATGCTGGATGGGTCTCTTCTGAAGCCTGCGTTTGTCCATTACCTTCTGTAAGAAAAGCATATTCTGGAATGGCATTGGGATTGAAAGGAATAATCCCAGTAGATTTGAATGCAGACACGCCATTTTCAACTGAAGCTGACTTGTTCCAGGCAGTACTCAATAATTCTCCAAACTGTAGTCGTATCAGTTTTCTTGAAGGGTGGTTTGCCATAAAGTTATTGCATGCCTTGAAGTAGTAAGACTTCAGAGACTTGAAGAACACTCTACCTAGAGGTTGGAGCCAATGGGTTGTGTGGCTTGGGAGGCTCAACAGAATTATTCCATTACTCTCTGCATATTAAAGCATCTCTGAGCTACAGGTATGTGATGTATGTCCATCTAAAATAAGTATAACAATACCTTCTGGTTTTCTTCGGGTGAAGTGGTTTCTGAGCCAGCTACTGCTACATTAAATATTCGTGGGCCGTGACAATAAAAACTAAGGGTGGTGGGAATATAATAAATGTGATGAACATTGTTTTGCAAGGTAGAGGTCTGAGCAATAATTTACATACTGACCTCTGCAAAGAATTCTATATTCAGTCATTTTAAGCACTAATGTCAAAACATAAAATACCTAGTTATCATAAGGCTAGTATCGTGGAATGCTTGGATCATACTTTGAAGAATAAAATGTGGAAAAATTGTCAGCACAAGGAAGCTACAAGTGGTTGGATATAGTACCCAAACTTGTGTTCAAATATAATAATAAAGTACATAGGACCACGAACATGATGCATACGAATGTCAAGGACAACTCTTTGCTGCACACTGTTTATAGAAATGAGAAGAAACTGGACCTGCAAAAGCCTAAAACGAAGGTTCGAGACTATATAAGGATAACGAGTGAAAGGAACATTTACTAAAGGCTTCACACCAAACTGGAGCACTGAAATATTTAATGTGGTCAAGTTTCGTCACTACGAACCAAGGACCTACTACTCAGAAGATGTGGAAGGCAATTATATTCGAGGAGGCTTCTACGACAAAGAAATTCAAGTTACCAAGTATCCAAACACGTATTTGGTAGAGAAGGTATTGAAGAAGAAAGGAAGTAAAGTGCCAGTGCGATGGCTGGGGTTCGATGCAAGCCACAACAATTGGATTCGTCAATCAGACATTACGAATAAATGATTTGAATTCTTATATATGAAGGAATTAATAAATATATTTGTTTAAAACTGAATTTCTGTGTTGTTATTTAAAAGCAAAGTTCTTTTACTGGGAATAGTTGGAACTGCTACTGGGGTGCCTAGAAGGCAGTCTGTGATGACTGCGCACATGTACTCTGAGCGTGTTGGAACTCGAGGCGATGAGCTGGTCGGGAGTAAGCCGTGCAGTTTCATCATCTCGTCCTCGCGAGACGCTGGACTGTCCACTGCGCGGCCGCAGACCCCTGTTGTGTCATACTCCGCGCGCGTGTGTAGACCCGTCCGATGTGTGAAGCGAGGATGCGTACAGGGAGGCAGGCAGGTGTTTACACCTCTGCCAGTTCATATTGCCTTGTCGAGTTAGTAGGAAGTGTTCCGTGTTTTGCTAGAGGAAGACGTCGAAGCATTTGATGATATAATTCAACTTATAAGGAGGCATATACTCCAGCACCACCACTCAGTCGTATTATGCGCGACCGAAGCAGGTCGCCAGTTCGTAAATCAGTTACACCAGTGCATCCATCTGTACCACTGCTGTGGAGCGATAAAAAGGACAATGTTGCAGGGCTACCGTGCCCGGGTGTCTCCAAGGTTGAGGTTCTGCCCCTTCAGAATGAAGACAGTGAGAACGATCTGTGTTCAACAATGGGCTCATCCATCGTACGAACCAGGGACCTGGACGAAGTGTACAGCGATAGTGAACAGGAAGAGCAGGAGGAAGATGAGGATGCTGGGGAGGAAGTGCGGCGAGAGCCCCGTGTGCTATGAGCCCAGGTTCGGGACCAGCATGAGGAAATCCTGGAGCTGCAGCACCAGCTACAGGTTCAGCATGTCATGGTGGAGATCCTCTACACCACCACCGCTCGCTTCCAGGACTAAACTCTTCTCCTCCAGACCTTGGTGGGGCGAGGACCTTCCTAGTCGTCTCAAGAATGATAGTGTACTGTGTATATAGTGTACTGTGTATATAGTGTATAGTGTATACAGTGTTTTATTAATAAATGTATTATTTTTTAAATTTCTTGCGTGAGTTGAGAGACATTATTCGCCTGTCATAACTTTTCTTAAAGAGCATCAGATGCATCCGTCTTTGTACACTCAATCAGTATTTACATGCCACACTATTACATTATAATTAATTACTATAAAACGTTTTAAAATATGCAATAATTGAGAATGAATATCATGATGTCGGTGATACAGCTCTGTGTATAATACTTGTCAAGACTTGTCAATCTAGTTGCCTGGAGGTAAGCATAAAAAAATAATAGTAATGATAGGGGTGAGAGTCCTGTCTATGTTACATTCCATTTCGTCCTTAAACACATATATCGCCTGGTGGAGACGAATCAAGTGAGTAAATACGAAACAAAGATGGCTGCCGACTACGACACCCCCTTCCAAGGTGACGTACAATGGGAAACAGGAAGAGGTCGGTGGGTGGGGAATTAAGGGAGGGGAGGAGGAGGAATGGGACACGACGGTTGTAGCTGGGGAACTGATGAATGAGAGAGCAGGAGGAAAGTATGAGTGGAATGAGAGAGCAGGAGAAATGAGAGATTAGGCTTGTAGCTGGGGAGTTGATGAATGAGAGAGCAAGAGGAAAGTATGAGTGGAATGAGAGAGCAGGAGGAAAGTATGAGTGGAATGAGAGAGCAGGAGGAATGTATGAGTGGAATTAGAGAGCAGGGGAAAATGAAAAACAAGATGACAGATTTGACATACCAAGATGATGGATATGGTGTACCAAGATGGCGACCAAGATGGCTGCCTTCAGCAGACGATTAGGTAGAATGAGAGCAGGAAAAATTACGAGTGGAATGAGAGAGCGGGAGAAAAAGATACTTAAATATGGCGGCCTCTAGAACATGTAAACAAATGACTGTTGAAAATTGGCGAGAATTTAAAAATTAAATATGGCGGCCTCCAGAACTTGTAAACAAATGACTGTGGAAATTAGGTGGGGTGGGGGAATTAATTCCAAGATGGCGGATGGATCCAAAATTCTTTTTAGAATTTTTTTAATTTTGGGAAATTTTGAAAATTTTTAGAGTGACGTAATCCAAGATGGCTACCGGAAACAAGATGGCGGCCGGAAACATGATGGCTGCCGGAAACATGATGGCTGCCGGAAACAAGATGGCCACCGGAAACAAGATGGCGGCCGCGGCACCACGGTACCACACCCTGAACTCTGTCCCAGTAGGAATTAAATACATATATCAGTTTAAAAACAAATTCATTAGCAGCAAATATTTAAGTTTACAGCTTCAGGACACACTACATATGAATCTTCAAACTAACGTTTTAGCAACAGAGTAGAAATGCATAGATCTTTCTGATTGGTAATAATGTATTTTGTTTAAGTAACGCAAAATACAAACTGGTTTGCTATTAAATACCAATAATTTGTAATAAGACCAATTTTCACAATTAATTTTCTTTGAAAATTTACATTATTTTATGTAATAAAATGTCAAAGTGTAATAAGTAAGCAACATTTGTAACAAACTGGAAACTTTCAGAATGATAAGTAAATTGAATGAAAGCTGCACTTTGAAATGTGATAACAAGTATGTTGCATTAATGTTCTATGCTATATTTGATTTTGTAAATTTTTTTATACTCGAAAATATATACATTTATATGGAACCCTTAAATCAGTTAACAGTTGACAACGTTATAATAAATACAAAATGTAGAGTTAAAATTAATGTCTTAAATACTACGAAGACAAACCTAGGTACAATTCGTAGTCAGGTTGTTGAGCTGGACGGCGCCGCACACCAGAGATATTCTATCTTCAACCTGCCGCCAAAACAACAGCGATTCGCGGAACTCGTCAAGAGGGGCATAAATATTAATTTTATACTATCCTTTCTGTTTCATACGCTGATACCCCCCATCTATCTCGTAAAGCAAAAAAGTTTCTCGCTTACGATATTTTACCCTGCATTTCCCTGTCAAAAATTGCTATGCCATTGTTGAACTTTTTATTACATAATAAATAACTGTGATAAAGAAAATTAATGGATAACGTCATTGGCAGGACAGTTCATTAATACTCTGTAATTTTTTTAAAAGTCAATTGACTGAATGGTTTTCGATTGGTGATGAGTTATGTTTCTACGATTTTTCGGGCGAGCGAGCATGACTTGGCTTGCAGTAGCTGCGAAAGACCAAAAATGGCGGACGATTATGTCTTTATCGAGCCCTAAGTATCTAGTGTTTATAGTGCCCTAGTTAGGGCGGTCGGACTTAAACTCGACCACATTTTTCCATTGTTAAATTTGTAAAGTAAATACAGATTGCTGGAACCTTTTCTTAAATTTATGATCGAAGGAAATATTTCATAAATTGAAAAAAAAAAAAAAAATGTTTCGATAAATTGTGGAATAGTGGAAAGAAAGTGGGCGGAGTTTCAGTCCGACCGCTCTAACTGAAGTGCCAATGAAACACAATATTCTCGGTAACTTTTGGTGAACTACAGCCAAACAACAACGGGGTCAAGTTTCCAGGCGAGTGTCCAGGGGACTTTCATAAATTCTACGATTATTGCCAATCGTACGGAAATTTTTGTTCATGTTGAGGTTGTCTATGCAATGAGCGTTTGAGGAAATATGATAGCTGTATGGTCCGTAAGCTAAGGCATTTTCTGGTAAACATGCAGAAATATTGATCACGCACTTCAGCATAATATAGAATGTTAATTATTTTCATGATGAGCCAAGTTCTACAACACACAGCAAATGTTTGGCCTGTGACACCCATACCACAGATAAATAAGTTATAGAAGATGATTTTGAGATTACCTTAGAAGTTCGAACCATCTAGAAATTTAATTTTTTTTAGAATCTATCATCTTAATTGACTTTTTGCAGTGTGAAACTCAACTATTCATACAGCAAACTACATAAACAACTACTTTTGTAATGCAGCTAAAAAGTTATATTTTCAAAATCCACCGCAAAATGCTTAGGTGTGGAATAAACACATAGCCAGGACTTAGTTTTATTTATATCCAGTGGATACTCTGGAAATAGCAAACTGCATCAGAAATATTAAAAATAAAAACTCCACTGGATTAGTTGGCATTCCTATACAGGCAATTAAAATTGTTCTGAGCTTATCTTACAGCCATTAACCCATATCATTAATGAATCATTTCAAACTGGTGTTTTCCCAGACGACTTAAAAGTAGCTAAGGTTATTCCAATATTTATGAAAGGGGAGGCATCTAAAATAGAAAACAAGAGACCCGTTTCGATTCTGAGTGCCATTTCAAAAAATATTTGAATCAGTGATAAAAATAGAATTGTAAACTATCTTTCAAAATTTAAGCTTCTAAATAGCTTTCAGCATGGTTTTCTAAAAGGAAAAAATACTGAAACAGCAATAGGGGAGTTCCTGGAAAAAATTTTATCCTACAGTGACAAATCTATTGACACAATTGGAATATTTCTTGACTTGTCAAAGGCTTTCTACACCGTGGACCACACAATATTACAAGATAAATTAGAAAATGTGGGAATTAGAGGAAAACCAAATGCTCTTTTAAAATCATATGTGACACTGGTGTCCCACAAGGAAGTGTTTTGGGCCCATTATTGTTCCTAATATACGTGAATGACTTAGTCCTACAACTCGGTGATGGTTCTGTAGTCTCTTTTGCTGACGATACAAATTTACTCATTAAAGCAGACAATATATGTCTATAGAAGATGCAGCAACAAATATACTAAATAAACTTACCTCTTGGTTTAAATCAAACAAACTTGTCCTGATTCTAGATAAAACAAACTGCATCCTGTTTACTACAAAAACCACAGAAAAAGAGCCAGAAATAATCTTAGGTGGCAAATTAATCAAAACAGTTCAACAAACCAGTTTCTTAGGTGTAAAAATTGACAAAAAATTGGCATGGAAGGAGCATGTTATGCTCATGTTATGTTTTAAAATCCCTCTCAACTCGCATCTCATTCAATTGTCTATTAGTCTATTTTGCTTATGTACACACATATATGAGCTATGGTATCATTTTCTGGGGTATTAGTGAAACAAATTTGATAAAGGTTTTTATTGCACAAAAAAGAGCAATCCCCACCATATTACACTTGTCTCCAATGGACAATTGCAGAAATTATTTCAAGATTTTGAAGATTCTGCCTGTACCATGTGTTTATATATATAAATACTGTACCTCTACAAAAATAAAAACATTTACCTCACAAATAAACAGGTTCATAATTATAAAACTAGAATGTAAATTCTGTAAATAAATCATGTACTATAAAAACTATTAATAATATTGGAATCAGGCTCTTTAACAAACTTCCTATTGAAATCAAAACTTTCACCAAGTTTGAACAGTTTAAAAGTCATCTATTTGATTGTAACCTCTTGAATGGGTCCTTATACAGTGTCCCAGAATATATGGAAGCATAATATTTTTTATATTTTTATTACTACTACTTTAGCCTATTATTGTATTGGAAGTGTCCATGTTATGTCTCTATTGCCTCACGGTTTATTATAAAACAATCAAAACCCAATGCATACATGACATGTATGATAAGCAAAACGGCCTAATGTAAAGTGTTCAAAGTTTTAAACGGCCGAGTTTATTATTATTTTTATAGAGCTTTATTTTATATTTTGATTGTTCCCTAAATATCTGTATTATTTAATTTGTAAAAATGTTTCTATATAATTTGTGTGTATATACATGTATATAATGATTGACAAGTTCTACAGCATTGTAAATGCTCAAAATGTACAGTAAATTATATGATTGATTGAGTAGTAATCCGTTCGTGAGAACTGAGATTTCAAGCAACATTTCTGGTTTTATTACAAACCCGCAGGGTTGTTAGATAGTAACTTCAAAATCCTGGTACTAACACCATAAAAAAGCTGGTACTTTCAACGAAAACCTGGTACAGATAAAAAAAAAATACGAATGCTTACAGGCATGAAAAAGAAGACGTTCTAAAACAAGTCGAGAAATGTTTAAAGAATGCTCTCAGTTAACAGAAACCACAGATGTACATGTTGCCAACACCCAACAGGCAACAGTTTTCAATAGCCTGCAATAACTATATGCACAGATTCATGCTCAAAATTCAGAAGTTGTGTTGTGCCAAAAAATATATTTTTCGTGTAGAAAGATTCTGCTGAAAATACTGTTTAATGATGCATTTTAATACAATTCGCAAAATTCTGAAATCCTGGTACTTTCGCGTACCAGGATGAAAGTATCCTGGTACATGGTACAGCACCCTGAAAATAATAATAATAGATCCTTGCAAATGGGCTATCACCCGGTGGCTTCAAGGAAGTCACTTATCCACTCTACCACCCACCTCTGTTTCTGCCCTATACCTATTCAGTTCAGCTTCCAGGCTTGCCAACCTTCCTTCTAGGCTACACCCAACCCCGCTTCTCATTCCTTTCTCCACCTTCTCAATCCTACCATTCATTTCCTTTTCTTTCCTGCTCATTAGCTCCACCAATTTTCCTCTCCACCTTTCCTCCTCAGTTACCACCTTACCTGTCTCCGGCATTCCTTCAATAAATTTCCCCCATATTATTTTCCGCATCCATTGCCCCCTCTGCCCAATCTGCTCCATCTGCATCCCTTTCCCAACCTTATCCACGCCCTGTACTTCAATCTCCGTCCCTTGAGTACCTTCACCTACACATCTCTCACACCACCACTGCACTCCTTTCAGTGTTCTCAACTGACCTTCCTGAATGCCGGCACACTTAGTGTGCAACCAGCCCTCACATCTGTCGCACCGCACCCCGCTATCTGCCTTCTTCCACACTCTCCCGCACCCCTTACATTTAACTCTCTTTCCTACTGCTACCATTTACTTCCTAATATTTACTTGTAGGCCTACACTAACCATTACTTCACTAATTAAGAAAAAAGTTTTAACCAGTATCAAACTTGCACTTCCTGCTCAATGCATTCCGAAACAATCACTTCCCTCTCGAACCACAAACACACGTGCATCACTTACATTTCACAACTTTTTTGGGCCGCCTTCCGTTATTCACTGATTTCACTGGCCAGTGTTTTCAGTAATATCAGCTATAGTTCCGAAATTGCTGACGGCACTGATAGTCACTGATGGTCGGTTGATGACGATACCCTGTGCGAGGCTACATCCGTTTACTGAGATTACCGATTTTACTGGCGCTTCAGAGCATCAGTGTTGTCAGTAAACCAATATT